>OLKM01002809.1:0-53988 GCA_900291075.1 Melanogrammus aeglefinus | reverse complement strand
AGAGAGGAGAGAAGAGAGAAGAGGGAAGAGAGAGAGAGAGAGAGAGAGAGAGAGAATGGATTATAGATGGATAGATGGATAGATAGAGAGAGAGAGAGAGAGAGAGAGAGAGAGAGAGAGAGAGAGAGAGAGAGAGAGAGAGAGAGAGAGAGAGATGGTTAGGTGGACAGATGAATGGATGGATACATAGATAGATAAATAGAAAGACAGACCGACAGACCGACAGACCGACAGACCGACAGACCGACAGACCGACAGACCGACAGACAGACAGACAGACAGACAGACAGACAGACAGACAGACAGACAGACAGACAGACAGATAGAGAGATGAATGTGTGTTTGTTTGGTGCATTTGAGTAGGAGTGAACAAAAAGTATACCAATGTCTGTTATAGTCCTTAAAAGTACAGTGATTCATCTATCCGATGCAGAGTTTAAAGATTTTTCCTACACGGAATGCATAAATATTGCATCCATTTTATGAAATCGTAAGTCACGTTCTTCAGCTATAAAAAAATACGGTTGCTTTGTAAGCATCTCTCACGGTCGAGAATGTTCTTCGTTGATATGGTAATGAGGATAAATAAATATTTCTGCCTACAAAGGATTTTCTGTGTCATAGTCTGGATCAATATTAAGAGGTCGTTTTGCGTTGTTTGTAATGCGCTGTTCTGATAAGGGATTGTAAGGCCCTTCTTTTTCTACCCACTGCATTTAAAACAGCCGTTTGGAAGCCACATCCAGCTATGAAAGAAACCATGGAGTATCACTGCCATCTAGTGATTCAGGTAGTCATTGCATGTGTATGTTAATGCGCATGATCGAGGACGGAATAGAGATAAGAGATGTATACTTGCTTAAAAGAACTGATATTTGAGTAAAAGGAATTTTGGTAACACGATATGTTAAGGTTATCTGTATGTAGGGCCAGTAGGCTATATTAAACAATTTGGCTTGCTTCCGAGGAATAAAATGTATAAAAATATGTTTGTATTGGGTGTTTGTAGGCCTATTGGGTGTGTGCATTAGGGGTAGGCCTATAGACGAAGTCCTTTAAATGCCAACTGGGCTGAAGACAGGGGTTCATTGTCGGGAGGAAAATATAGACTAGCAACCTGGACTCATAACAAGATACACCTGCAGGACATTTTCACGGACAGTAAACAACTTGTTTACTGGCAAGGCAATATAGCCTACTTTAGAAACCCAAAAATACTTTTTTAATGAATAACACACAGTGCTGCCAACTCTTAACGCATTGAGCGTGAGAATCACTCAAACACTCTCACACAATATCACGACACAGCTCCTATTTCTCACTCAAATTACAAGCTATTTCGCTATTATGCTTAGGCTACTTTGTCAATACTATAACCTCGTATAAATTCATCCGATGCGCACCCAAGCCTCGGTTAGAGCGTGCAGCGAACTCTGACCGCGACCGCACGCAGACAGAGCAGGGCGCACTGACCTCGGCCCACATACACACATAGTCGCTGCGGTCACGCCATCTACGTTTCGGAGAAGCCCAGACACGACCTCAATACTTTAAAACGTGTTTGCGCATCTGGCTACATTTCATTTTACGTTAAAAACACATTTGCACTGAGAGGGACTTCATGGCGCAAATCAGTTATAATGCAACTATTAAAATTATATAAATGTCCAAAAAGACTTGGAGTCTTGGAATATTTGCATTATAACTCGTTTTCTCGTTTTGTTTGCATAAAGATGTCTTGTGAATTTAAATTCGAAATCTAGTGTATCTATCTATATATTTTGCCAAATGAGGTAAAAAAAAATAGTGTTTGAGCCTATGGCCTTCTAATGAAAGCCCTTGCATTTGATATGATTGTTACAAACTTGAAATCACCGGCTAAACCTTTGTATCAATGGGAACGACAACCACTTAACATCAAAAGTGTCGCCAAAGAGAACGAAATTAAAGTCTTTGAAATCGAAAAATAATCTCCAAAATGGTTTCTAAGTGGTTCAGTGGTATTGACGTGCTTCTTAAACTGCTTCAGACCAGAGTTCAAGTCCTTCTTATGTTGGTGTTTTTTTTAAACATCAAGTTGCCGTATGAATTTAATCATTTATTTATTTAATTTATTCATAATTTAATATCTATCATAAGTATCTTGAAAATACTGCAGATTTATCTGTTGGAGACCAGGGTTCAAGTTGGCTGTCAAAATATAGTCATTGTGTGAATACAATGTCAAATATAAAATCAGATCTCTAGAGAGTTTCTTGGTGGTAAGACCTGCTGAATGAAGTGCTGTACACCCAGGTTCAAGTCTCGCTTATGTTAGTTGCTTTTCAAACAAAGTAATTGTGTGAATATAATGTTAAATATTACTTCTGGCCATTTCCTAATCTCCCTGCTCTGTGGCTCAGTGGAGAGATCTTCATCAGCTCTGAGGTCCTGTGTTCAAGTACCACTGAGTTTGCTGACTTTGGATTTTGGTCACCTGAGTCCTTGGGGGGGATTACTTCAGTAAAGTTACTTTCAAACAGACACGTACAATTTTTGGTTCCGAAGTTATACTAGATATTACAAGTCGCATGATATCAAAATAAGAAGTTCCCACGGAGACTGCCCTCCCGGGGCCTCAAACCCGGGTCACTGGAGTGTACAGCCAACAGCGCACACACTGCTATGCCACCAAGACATCTGCTATGAGTTATTTGGAAATGATTTCAAATTACTATTCACATTACATGGAAATAAGGGGTCTGGAACCGGAGGAATAGCCAACAAGTCGACACTATCCTCCGAACACCGGCTTTGATCTATCCAGAGGTTATACTTGACTTTACAATTCATGTCCAGGTAGACGAAATACGCTCCTCTCACACGGGGAGGAAGTGGACTGTGTCAACAACATCAAATTCCTGGGCATCCACATCTCCTCTGACCTGACCTGGTCTCTAAACACCTCACATCTGGTGAAGAAGGCCTGACAAAGACTTTTTTTCCTCAGGAAACTCAAACGGGCTGGACTCACCCCTCGCCTGCTCGTGAACTTTTACATGTCCACATAATGCACGTTTGCCCGGGAAAGTCAGTACCTTTACATGACACTTGAGAAAAAACGAATTATTGCCAGGGCATGTTCACACCAAGCGGTTTTTTTTCTGGCAGCCCTCAATTTATATTATATTCCTATGCCGCAGAGCGTTTTTTCGAAAACGTCCCCAGCGTTTTTTTTAGACGCCTCTCTCTCAGTGTTTTTTCTCTCCCACACGAGCGTAAAAAAAGTTCTAAAAGGTTCAAGCGAGCGACATCAGGCATTTTTTTGATAACTGACCAATCACAATACGCCGAAAATCGTGCATCATCGAAAACGAAGCTCCTGGACTAAATGGTAGGCACCTTGCTGCTGCCTTCCCCGAGTGATATCGTGCACCCACAAACATGCAGGTACATGATTCTCCTCGTCGTCAGCTAGGGCCAATGCAAGTGCCAATCACCAGTTTCTTGCCATTTTGTAACATCCTGGATGCTATGAAGCCTGGATACGTAGTAGGCTAGTAACGTTGGGTTCTAGAATGGGTTCGTTGCTAGGCAATAGAAAATACGCTCTCGGCGCTTTTAGGACAAAAAACGCTGCCAGCTTTTTTTTTTGTTGAAAAAACGGTCGGCTCAACTTCACAATATTCGCTAGGTGTGAACACGCCCTCTATAACTGGACAACTGAAGTGGAGGCCGAAAGCACATTATCGTAACGTTATCCCTGCTTTCCGGTTTCTGCCAGTTGTTGTTTTCGCTGTTTGCCGGTAATGCACACGCGTTGTGAGTATGCTTATTTCAATTTCAAAAAGTGTCTGCATTACACAATCAATATTTTACATGTTGGTCTGTGTGTATGTGTGTGCTAGCGTGAAACCAACAATGCTAAACAACATAATGTATGTGAGTGTGTTATCATGATAATAACCAGGCATGTGTTTGTATTTCTTCGTAGGGTCAAGTGTGTGGTTGTAAGATCTCAAAATCATTTTAACAGTTCAGGTAGGATGTATTATGATATAGTGTTATTAACAATTGGTTTTATTTTATGTGTTTCCACAGTCATTCTTTTGCTATTTCTTTAAATGTTTTTATCTCAACTGAGTCCACAGAAAAAACTGTTTGATTACTTGAACCCTTTATTAATACTTTGTTAAAAACAAAAACATTAACAACAGAAATAGCAGATCTATAAGCACACAACTTTGATGCTTTTTTTGTTAATAACTAACTTGCTCATCTTTTCATTTTTACTATAATTAGTGTACAATGAATGTTTTTTACTTTTTTTAAAATTTCATTCATCATTATGTATTATTTTAAAAATGTCGTTGAACATTAATGAATCATTTTTGTGCGCATGTTGTGTACAGATATCAGACTACAAAGAGTGCTACAGGGAGTCAGCGTTTCATCATCAGACAGGTGCCAAAAGGTGAGTTTTGTAAATTGTGTACTAATTTCAATAAAAAAAAATGGATTTTTTTCCCTGAATTATTAACAATGCACCGTATAGATTTTTTGCAGAAGAACAGACTTAATCAAATTACTGATGTGTTGTCAACTGGTTGGCATAATCATTTTCCCCCTCATTCAAAATTGTACACACATTTTAACTGTGGAAAAACAGGGCTGAAATTGTTTAGACTTCAATTGAAAATATTTAAATTGCAGGGTTGCAGGTTGGCCCAGTGGAGTGGAAGTTGTTTTCTGCAACTTCAAACACCCGGGGTCAATTATTTTGGCACTATACTGCACTGCATAGCCAATATTCAAGAGTGTCCCCCCCTGCCATGCCTCCATGACAGTTGCATTTGTACTTTTCCATCATTCGAAGCGATGAAAGCTCATCTGTCAAGATCTCATAATGATTCATGTAGAGAAGATGCAACTGAAGGAGCATGTGGTTTTTTAACATGTCCTTTGTCTAACTTCAAGCAGCCCTTTTCTGAGGAAATGTTTTTGATCATTTGAGAAGTCATTTACGAAGTCATGAGATGGTAGCATGCCCATTCAAGAGCTGTAATTACCGAACAAATACTACTACTCAGAGTTTAATGCACACTAAAGTAGCAAACATGATGGTGATTTAGACTTTAGTGAATGTGTTGTATTGGCAGACAATGATAGTGCCCCACTTGTAGTTGCAGCAGAAAGTCTTGGGGAACCTTCTGAAAGTCACAGTGCAGGGTCTGCAGACACATTTGATCTCGATCAGGTAAACGGTAAGTGGGACACAGACACTTTAAGAGCCCAGTTGAATCAGATCTTGGCATCATTATTCTTAAAAATGCAATCAATTCTTCATATATCTGACATGGTATTTTAGGAAGTAGTGGAACATTTGAGATACTTTCCTTGTCCCAACCGATACTCAAACATGGCATTAGAGAGGTCTTACAGAGTCATAACATCACTGTCAGTGAAACACTTCTAAATGAGGTTGTCAGTACTGTTATGGACAGTAATGTTGTTGTCAGTGCCACAGCTAAGGGGAAGCAACCAAGAGAAGGAAAACTTTCATCCAAAATAATTACCCTGTGGCAAGGCCTGTACAGTATCTGCTACAGCCAGGACACACAGCAGTGCATGTTCCCATTCTTGGGATGATACAAAACATATTCAATCATACAGATGTTCCGGACAAAATTAAAGAAACAAAAGTGGCACAAAACAGTCATTATGTAAGCCACCAAGATAGTTTCTACTTCAAAGAGAACAGAAAAAAAAAAAAGGCAGACGCTTTTATCCAAAGCGACGTAGATCAGTTCATACGCACATTGACGGCAGAGTCAACCATGCAAGGCGACAGCCAGCTCGTCAGGAACAGTTAGGGTTAACTGTGTCCTGCTCAGGAACACATCAACACCCAGCTAGGAAGAGCTGGGGATCAAACTAGCAACCTTTTGGTTACTAGACAACTGCTCTACCTCCTGAGCTAAGCAGACCATAAATATCACTATTGTTACCCCATTTCTTTCATATGATAAGAAATGACAGTGTTACCTCTTATGTTTTATTTGATAAAAAACGACAGTGTTACCCCTTATGTTTTATTTGATAAATATCGACATTGTTTGACGACCGATAAAAATACGACAGTGTTAATCCTTATGTTTTATTTGATAAATATCGACATTGTTTGATTTGATAAAAAAACGACAGTGTTACCCCTTAAGTTTTATTTGATAAAAAACGACAGTGTTACCCCTGTTGTATGTTTATTGATAAAAACAACAGCGTTACCCTACTTATGTTTTATTTGATAAAAAAACCGAACAGTGTTACCCTCTATGTGTATATCTTTGATGCAGACGACCAATAAAATACGACAGTGTTACCCCTTATGTTTATTTTGATAATATCGACATTGTTTGATTGATAAGAAATACGACAGTGTTACCTTTTATGTTTTATTGATAAAAAAAAAACCAGTGTTACCCCTTACGTTTTATGTTGATTACAAAACGACAGTGTTATCCCTTGTGTTTTTTTTGATGACGACCGATAAAAATACGACAGTGTTACCCCTTATATTTTATTTGATAAATATCGACATTGTTTAATTTGATAAAAAAAACAACAGTGCTACCCCTTAAGTTTTATTTGATAAAAAACGACAGTGTTACCCCTTATGTTTTATTTGATAAAAAAAAACAGTGTTACCCCTTATGTTTTATTTGATAAAAAACGACAGTGTTACCCCTTGTGTTTTTTTTGATGACGACCGATAAAAATACGACAGTGTTACCCCTTATATTTTATTTGATAATTATCGACATTGTTTAATTTGATAAAAAAACGACAGTGCTACCCCTTAAGTTTTATTTGATAAAAAACGACAGTGTTACCCCTTATGTTTTATTTGATGACGGGCAATTAAAAACGACAGTGTTACCCCTTATGTATGATTTGATAAAAAACGACAGTGTTACCCCTTGTGTTTTTTTTGATGAAGACCAATAAAAATATGACAATGTTACCCCTTATATTTTATTTGATAAATATCGACATTGTTTAATTTGATAAAAAAACGACAGTGCTACCCCTTAAGTTTTATTTTTTTTTTCACTGTCGTTTTTTATTGCGCGACATCAAATAAAACATAAGGGGTAACACTGTTGTTTTTTACTACCCGTCATCAGACAAAACGTAAGGGGTAACACTGTCGTTTTTTATCAAACAACACGTAAGGGGTAACACTGTCGTTTTTTATTGCCCGATATCAAAAAATAAATAAGGGGTAACACTGTCATTTTTTATTGCCCGTCATCAAATAAAACATAAGGGGTAACACTGTTGTTTTTTATTACCCGTCATCAGATAAAACGTAAGGGGTAACACTGTCGTTTTTTATTGCCCGTCATCAAAAACAACATAAGGGGTAACACTGTCGTTTTTTATCAAATAAAACATAAGGGGTAACACTGTCGTTTTTTATCAATGAAAACGTAAGGGGTAACGCTGTCATTTTTTGCCCGATATCAAATAAAACATATCGGGCAAAAAATTAATTGCCCGATATTTGATATCGGGCAATAAAAAATGACAGTACGTTTTGTTTGATAAAAAATAAGTTGGGTTCTGGGTAGGTGTGGTTAAGCCATGCTCGTTACACAGAAACACTCAGCTAGGAAGAGCTGGGGATTGAACTAGCAACCTGTTGGTGAGCTGACAACTGCTTTACCTCCTGAGCTAAAATCCATTTATTTATTTGATGAAAAATGACAGTCTTACCCATTATGTTTTTTTTTTGATATCGAGCAATAAAAAACGACAGTGTTACCCCTTACGTTTTATTTGATGACGGGCAAAAAAATACGACAGTGTTCCCCCTTATGTTTTATTTGATATCGGGCAATAAAAAATGACAGTGTTACCCCTTACGTTTTCATTGATAAAAAACGACAGTGTTACCCCTTACGTTTTATTTGATGACGGGTAATAAAAAACAACAGTGTTACCCCTTATGTTTTATTTGATGGCGGGCAATAAAAAACGACAGTGTTACCCCTTATGTTTTATTTGATGACGGGCAATAAAAAACGACAGTGTTACCCCTTATGTTTTATTTGATATCGGGCAAACAAACGACAGTGTTACCCCTTATGTTTTTTTTGATATCGGGCAATAAAAAACGACAGTGTTACCCCTTACGTTTTGTCTGATGACGGGTAGTAAAAAACAACAGCGTTACCCCCTATGTTTCTTTTTGATATCGGGCAATAAAAAACGACAGTGTTACCCCTTACGTTTTATTTGATGACGGGCAATAAAATACGACAGTGTTACCCCTTATGTTTTTTTTGATGACGGGCAATAAAAAAATGACAGTGTTACCCCTTATGTTTTATTTGATATCGGGCAATAAAAAATGACAGTGTTACCCCTTACGTTTTGTTTGATAAAATATAAGTTAGGTTCTGGGTAGGTGGGGTTAAGCCATGCTCGTCACACCGAGGAGGAGCTGGGGATTGAACTAGGAACCTATTGGTTAGCTGACAACTGCTCTACCTCCTGAGCTACAACCCTTCTTTTTTTTGATGAAAAATGACAGTGTTACCCCTTACGTTTTCATTGATAAAAGACGACAGTGTTACCCCTTATGTTTTATTTGATAAAAAACGACAGTGTTACCCCTTATGTTTTTTTTGATGACGGGCAATAAAAAACGACAGTGTTACCCCTTACGTTTTATCGATGACGGGTAATAAAAAACGACAGTGTTACCCCTTATGTTTTATTTGATAAAAAACGACAGTGTTACCCTTATGTTTTTTTTGATGACGGGCAATAAGAACGACAGTGTTACCCCTTACGTTTATCTGATGACGGGTAATAAAAAACAACAGTGTTTACCCCTTATGTTTTATTTGATGACGGGCAATAAAAAACGACAGTGTTACCCTTATGTTTAGTTTGATGTCGGGCAAAAAAAACGACAGTGTTACCCCTTACGTTTGTTTTGATAAAAAACGACAGTGTTACCCCTTATGTTTTTTTTGATAAAAAACGACAGTGTTACCCCTTACGTTTTATTTGGTAAAAAACGACAGTGTTACCCCTTATGTTTTTTTTGATGACGGGCAATAAAAAACGACAGTGTTACCCCTTATGTTTTATTTGATATCGGGCAATAAAAAATGACAGTGTTACCCCTTACGTTTTGTTTGATAAAAACGAAGTTAGGTTCTGGGTAGGTGGGGTTAGGCCATGCTCGTCACACAGAGGAGGAGCTGGGGATAGAACTATGAACCTGTTGGTTAGCTGACAACTGCTTTACCTCCTGAGCTAAAATCCATTTATTTATTTGATGAAAAATGACAGTATTACCCATTATGTTTTTTTTTGATATCGAGCAATAAAAAACGATAGTGTTACCCCTTACGTTTTATTTGATGACGGGCAATAAAATACGACAGTGTTACCCCTTATGTTTTATTTGATATCGGGCAATAAAAAATGACAGTGTTACCCCTTACGTTTTCATTGATAAAAAACGACAGTGTTACCCCTTATGTTTTATTTGATAAAAAACGACAGTGTTCCCCCTTACGTTTTTTTTGATGACGGGCAATAAAAAACGACAGTGTTACCCCTTATGTTTTATTTGATGACGGCTAATAAAAAACAACAGTGTTACCCCTTATGTTTTATTTGATGACGGCCAATAAAAAAAGACAGTGTTACCCCTTATGTTTTATTTGATGACGGGCAATAAAAAACGACAGTGTTACCCCTCATGTTTTATTTGATATTGGGCAAAAAAGAGACAGTGTACCCTTATGTTTTTTTTTGATATCGGGCAATAAAAAACGACAGTGTTACCCCTTACGTGTTGTTTGATTAAAAAACGACAGTGTTACCCCTTACGTTGTGTTCTGATGACGGGGTAGTAAAAAACAACAGTGTTACCCCTATGTTTCTTTTTTGATATCGGGCAATAAAAAACGACAGTGCCACCCCTTACATTTTATTTGATGACGGGCAATAAAATACGACAGTGTTACCCCTTACGTTTTGTTTGATAAAAAACGACAGTGTTACCCCTTATGTTTTTTTTGATGACGGGCAATAAAAAAGGACAGTGTTACCCCTTATGTTTTATTTGATATCGGGCAATAAAAAATGACAGTGTTACCCCTTACGTTTTGTTTGATAAAATATAAGTTAGGTTCCGGGTAGGTGGGGTTAAGCCATGCTCATCACACCGAGGAGGAGCTGGGGATTGATCTAGGAACCTATTGGTTAGCTGACAACTGCTCTACCTCCTGAGCTAAAACCAATTTATTTATGTAATGAAAAATGACAGTGTTACCCCTTATGTTTTTTTTGATATCGAGCAATAAAAAACGACAGTGTTACCCCTTATGTTTTATTTGATGACGGGCAATAAAATACGACAGTGTTACCCCTTATGTTTTATTTGATATCGGGCAATAAAAAATGACAGTGTTACCCCTTACGTTTTCATTGATAAAAAACGACAGTGTTACCCCTTATGTTTTATTTGATAAAAAACGACAGTGTTACCCCTTATGTTTTTTTTGATGACGGGCAATAAAAAACGACAGTGTTACCCCTTACGTTTTATCTGATGACGGGTAATAAAAAACGACAGTGTTACCCCTTATGTTTTATTTGATAAAAAACGACAGTGTTATCCCTTATGTTTTTTTTGATGACGGGCAATAAAAAACGACAGTGTTACCCCTTACGTTTTATCTGATGACGGGTTATAAAAAAAAAACAGTGTTACCCCTTATGTTTTATTTGATGACGGGCAATAAAAAACGACAGTGTTACCCCTTATGTTTAGTTTGATGTCGGGCAAAAAAACGACAGTGTTTCCCCTTATGTTTTCATTGATAAAAAACGACAGTGTTACCCCTTAGGCCTATGTTTTATTTGATAAAAAACGACAGTGTTACCCCTTATGTTTTTTTTGATGACGGGCAATAAAAAACGACAGTGTTACCCCTTATGTTTTTTTGATATCGGGCAATAAAAAATGACAGTGTTACCCCTTACGTTTTCATTGATAAAAAACGACAGTGTTACCCCTTATGTTTTATTTGATAAAAAACGACAGTGTTACCCCTTACGTTTTTTTTGATGACGGGCAATAAAAAACGACAGTGTTACCCCTTACGTTTTATTTGATGACGGCTAATAAAAAACAACAGTGTTACCCCTTATGTTTTATTTGATGACGGGCAATAAAAAAAGACAGTGTTACCCCTTATGTTTTATTTGATGACGGGCAATAAAAAACGACAGTGTTACCCCTTATGTTTTATTTGATATCGGGCAAAAAAACGACAGTGTTACCCCTTATGTTTTTTTTGATATCGGGCAATAAAAAACGACAGTGTTACCCCTTACGTGTTGTTTGATTAAAAACGACAGTGTTACCCCTTACGTTTTGTCTGATGACGGGTAGTAAAAAACAACAGTGTTACCCCCTATGTTTCTTTTTGATATCGGGCAATAAAAAACAACAGTGTTACCCCTTACATTTTATTTGATGACGGGCAATAAATTACGACAGTGTTACCCCTTATGTTTTATTTGATGTCGCGCATTAACAAACGACAGTGTTACCCCTTACGTTTTGTTTGATAAAAAACGACAGTGTTACCCCTTATGTTTTCATTGATAAAAAATGACAGTGTTACCCCTTACGTTTTGTTTGATAAAAAACGACAGTGTTACCCCTTATGTTTTTTTTGATGACGGGCAATAAAAAAGGACAGTGTTACCCCTTATGTTTTATTTGATATCGGGCAATAAAAAATGACAGTGTTACCCCTTACGTTTTGTTTGATAAAAAATAAGTTTGGTTCTGGGTAGGTGGGGTTAAGCCATGCTCGTCACACTGAGGAGGAGCTGGGGATTGAACTAGGAACCTATTGGTTAGCTGACAACTGCTCTACCTCCTGAGCTAAAAACCTTCTTTTTTTGATGGAAAATGACAGTGTTACCGCTTATGTTTTTTTTGATATCGAGCAATAAAAAACGACAGTGTTACCCCTTATGTTTTATTTGATGACGGGCAATAAAATACGACAGTGTTACCCCTTATGTTTTATTTGGTATCGGGCAATAAAAAATGACAGTGTTACCCCTTACGTTTTCATTGATAAAAAACGACAGTGTTACCCCTTATGTTTTATTTGATAAAAAACGACAGTGTTACACCTTATGTTTTTTTTGATGACGGGCAATAAAAAAACGACAGTGTTACCCCTTACGTTTTATCTGATGACGGGTAATAAAAAACGACAGTGTTACCCCTTATGTTTTATTTGATAAAAAACGACAGTGTTACCCCTTATGTTTTTTTTGATGACGGGCAATAAAAAACGACAGTGTTACCCCTTACGTTTTATCTGATGACGGGTAATAAAAAACAACAGTGTTACCCCTTATGTTTTATTTGATGACGGGCAATAAAAAACGACAGTGTTACCCCTTATGTTTAGTTTGATGTCGGGCAAAAAAATGACAGTGTTTCCCCTTACATTTTGTTTGATAAAAAACGACAGTGTTACCCCTTATGTTTTATTTGATAAAAAACGACAGTGTTCCCCCTTACGTTTTTTTTGATGACGGGCAATAAAAAGACGAGCTGTGTTACCCCTTATGTTTTATTTGATGACGTGACAATAAAAAACACACCGTGTTACCCCTTATGTTTTATTTGATGACGGCCAATAAAAAAGAGACGTGTTACCCCTTATGTTTTATTTGATGACGGGCAATAAAAAACGACAGTGTTACCCCTCATGTTTTATTTGATATTGGGCAAAAAAAGGACAGTGTTACCCCTTATGTTTTTTTTGATATCGGGCAATAAAAAACGACAGTGTTACCCCTTACGTGTTGTTTGATTAAAAACGACAGTGTTACCCCTTACGTTGTGTCTGATGACGGGTAGTAAAAAACAACAGTGTTACCCCCTATGTTTCTTTTTGATATCGGGCAATAAAAAACGACAGTGCCACCCCTTACATTTTATTTGATGACGGGCAATAAAATACGACAGTGTTACCCCTTACGTTTTGTTTGATAAAAAACGACAGTGTTACCCCTTATGTTTTTTTTGATGACGGGCAATAAAAAAGGACAGTGTTACCCCTTATGTTTTATTTGATATCGGGCAATAAAAAATGACAGTGTTACCCCTTACGTTTTGTTTGATAAAAAATAAGTAAGGTTCTGGGTAGGTGTGGTTAAGCCATGCTCGTCTCACAGAGGAGGAGCTGGCGATTGAACTAGGAACCTAGTTGATGACTGACAACTGCTCTACCTCCTGAGCTACAACCCTTCTTTTTATTGATGAAAAATGACAGTGTTACCCCTTATGTTTTTTTTTGATATCGAGCAATAAAAAACGACAGTGTTACCCCTTATGTTTTATTTGATGACGGGCAATAAAATACGACAGTGTTACCCCTTATGTTTTATTTGATATCGGGCAATAAAAAAAGACAGTGTTACCCCTCACGTTTTCATTGATAAAAAACGACAGTGTTACCCCTTATGTTTTATTTGATAAAAAACGACAGTGTTACCCCTTATGTTTTTTTTGATGACGGGCAATAAAAAACGACAGTGTTACCCCTTACGTTTTATCTGATGACGGGTAATAAAAAACGACAGTGTTACCCCTTATGTTTATTTGATAAAAAACGACAGTGTTACCCCTTATGGTTTTTTTTGATGACGGGCAATAAAAAACGACAGTGTTACCCCTTATGTTTTCATTGATAAAAAACGACAGTGTTACCCCTTACGTTTTGTTTGATAAAAAACGACAGTGTTACCCCTTATGTTTTATTTGATATCGGGCAATAAAAAATGACAGTGTTACCCCTTACCTTTTGTTTGATAAAATATAAGTTCGGGCAATAAAAAACGACAGTGTTTACCCCTTACATTTTGTTTGATAAAATATAAGTTAGGTTCTGGTAGGTGGGGTTAGCATTGCTCGTCACACACGAGGAGGAGCTGGGGATTGAACTAGGAACCTATTGGTTGGCTGACAACTGCTCTACCTCCTGAGCTACAACCCTTCTATTTTTTTGATGAAAAATGACAGTGTTACCCCTTATGTTTTTTTTGATATCGAGCAATAAAAAACGACAGTGTTACCCCTTATGTTTTATTTGATGACGGGCAATAAAATACGACAGTGTTACCCCTTATGTTTTATTTGATATCGGGCAATAAAAAATGACAGTGTTACCCCTTATGTTTTATTTGATAAAAAACGACAGTGTTACCCCTTATGTTTTATTTGATAAAAAAACGACAGTGTTCCCCTTACGTTTTTTTGATAAAAAACGACAGTGTTACCCCTTATGTTTTCATTGATAAAAAACGACAGTGTTACCCCTTATGTTTTATTTGATAAAAAACGACAGTGTTACCCCTTATGTTTTTTTTGATGACAGGCAATAAAAAACGACAGTGTTACCCCTTATGTTTTATTTGATATCGGGCAATAAAAAATGACAGTGTTACCCCTTACGTTTTGTTTGATAAAAAATAAGTTAGGTTCTGGGTAGGTGGGGTTAAGCCATGCTCGTCTCACCGAGGAGGAGCTGGGGATTGAACTAGGAACCTAGTTGGTGACTGACAACTGCTCTACCTCCTGAGCTACAACCCTTCTTTTTTTTGATGAAAAATGACAGTGTTACCCCTTATGTTTTTTTTGATATCGAGCAATAAAAAACGACAGTGTTACCCCTTATGTTTTATTTGATATCGGGCAATAAAAAATGACAGTGTTACCCCTTATGTTTTCATTGATAAAAATCGGGCAATAAAAAAAGGACAGTGTTACCCCTCACGTTTTCATTGATAAAAAACGACAGTGTTACCCCTTATGTTTTATTTGATAAAAAACGACAGTGTTACCCCTTATGTTTTTTTTGATGACGGGCAATAAAAAACGACAGTGTTACCCCTTACGTTTTATCTGATGACGGGTAATAAAAAACGACAGTGTTACCCCTTATGTTTTATTTGATAAAAAACGACAGTGTTACCCCTTATGTTTTTTTTGATGACGGGCAATAAAAAACGACAGTGTTACCCCTTATGTTTTCATTGATAAAAAACGACAGTGTTACCCCTTACGTTTTGTTTGATAGAAAACGACAGTGTTACCCCTTATGTTTTTTTTGATGACGGGCAATAAAAAAGGACAGTGTTACCCCTTATGTTTTATTTGATATCGGGCAATAAAAAATGACAGTGTTACCCCTTACGTTTTGTTTGATAAAAGAGAAGAGTTAGGTTCCCGGTAGGTGGGGTTAAGCCATGCTCGTCACACCGAGGAGGAGCTGGGGATTGAACTAGGAACCTATTGGTTGGCAGACAACTGCTCTACCTCCTGAGCTACAACCCTTCTATTTTTTTGATGAAAAATGACAGTGTTACCCCTTATGTTTTTTTTGATATCGAGCAATAAAAAACGACAGTGTTACCCCTTATGTTTTATTTGATGACGGGCAATAAAATACGACAGTGTTACCCCTTATGTTTTATTTGATATCGGGCAATAAAAAATGACAGTGTTACCCCTTATGTTTTCATTGATAAAAAACGACAGTGTTACCCCTTATGTTTTATTTGATAAAAAACGACAGTGTTACCCCTTATGTTTTTTTTTGATGACGGGCAATAAAAAACGACAGTGTTACCCCCTTACGTTTTTATCTTGATGACGGGTAATAAAAAACAACAGTGTTACCCCTTATGTTTTATTTGATGACGGGCAATAAAAAAGGACAGTGTTACCCCTTATGTTTAGTTTGATATCGGGCAAAAAAATGACAGTGTTTCCCCTTACGTTTTTGTTTGATAAAAAACGACAGTGTTACCCCTTACGTTTTGTTTGATAAAAAACGACAGTGTTACCCCTTATGTTTTTTTTGATATCGGGCAATAAAAAATGACAGTGTTACCCCTTACGTTTTGTTTGATAAAAATATAAGTTAGGTTCTGGGTAGGTGGGGTTAAGCCATGCTCGTCTCACACAGAGGAGGAGCTGGGGATTGAACTAGGAACCTGTTGGTTAGCTGACAACTGCTTTACCTCCTGAGCTAAAATCCATTTATTTACCCCTTACGTTTTGTTTGATAAAAAACGACAGTGTTTACCCCTTATGTTTTTTTTGATGACGGGCAATAAAAAAGGACAGTGTTACCCCTTATGTTTTATTTGATATCGGGCAATAAAAAATGACAGTGTTACCCCTTACGTTTTGTTTGATAAAATATAAGTTAGGTTCTGGGTAGGTGGGGTTAAGCCATGCTCGTCACACCGAGGAGGAGCTGGGGATTGATCTAGGAACCTATTGGTTAGCTGGCAACTGCTCTACCTCCTGAGCTAAAACCCTTCTTTTTTTGGATGAAAAATGACAGTGTTACCCCTTATGTTTTTTTTGATATCGAGCAATAAAAAACGACAGTGTTACCCCTTATGTTTTATTTGATGACGGGCAATAAAATACGACAGTGTTACCCCTTATGTTTTATTTGATATCGGGCAATAAAAAATGACAGTGTTACCCCTTATGTTTTCATTGATAAAAAACGACAGTGTTACCCCTTATGTTTTATTTGATAAAAAACGACAGTGTTACCCCTTACGTTTTTTTTGATAAAAAACGACAGTGTTACCCCTTATGTTTTCATTGATAAAAAACGACAGTGTTACCCCTTATGTTTTATTTGATAAAAAACGACAGTGTTACCCCTTATGTTTTTTTTGATGACAGGCAATAAAAAACGACAGTGTTACCCCTTATGTTTTATTTGATATCGGGCAATAAAAAATGACAGTGTTACCCCTTACGTTTTGTTTGATAAAAAATAAGTTAGGTTCTGGGTAGGTGGGGTTAAGCCATGCTCGTCACACCGAGGAGGAGCTGGGGATTGAACTAGGAACCTATTGGTTAGCTGACAACTGCTCTACCTCCTGAGCTACAACCCTTCTTTTTTTTGATGAAAAATGACAGTGTTACCCCTTATGTTTTTTTTGATATCGAGCAATAAAAAACGACAGTGTTACCCCTTATGTTTTATTTGATGACGGGCAATAAAATACGACAGTGTTACCCCTTATGTTTTATTTGATATCGGGCAATAAAAAAAGACAGTGTTACCCCTCACGTTTTCATTGATAAAAAACGACAGTGTTACCCCTTATGTTTTATTTGATAAAAAAACGACAGTGTTACCCCTTATGTTTTTTTTGATGACGGGCAATAAAAAACGACAGTGTTACCCCTTACGTTTTATCTGATGACGGGTAATAAAAAACGACAGTGTTACCCCTTATGTTTTATTTGATAAAAAACGACAGTGTTACCCCTTATGTTTTTTTTGATGACGGGCAATAAAAAACGACAGTGTTACCCCTTATGTTTTCATTGATAAAAAACGACAGTGTTACCCCTTACGTTTTGTTTGATAAAAAACGACAGTGTTACCCCTTATGTTTTTTTTGATGACGGGCAATAAAAAAGGACAGTGTTACCCCTTATGTTTTATTTGATATCGGGCAATAAAAAATGACAGTGTTACCCCTTACCTTTTGTTTGATAAAATATAAGTTAGGTTCCGGGTAGGTGGGGTTAAGCCATGCTCGTCACACCGAGGAGGAGCTGGGGATTGAACTAGGAACCTATTGGTTGGCTGACAACTGCTCTACCTCCTGAGCTACAACCCTTCTATTTTTTTGATGAAAAATGACAGTGTTACCCCTTATGTTTTTTTTGATATCGAGCAATAAAAAACGACAGTGTTACCCCTTATGTTTTATTTGATGACGGGCAATAAAATACGACAGTGTTACCCCTTATGTTTTATTTGATATCGGGCAATAAAAAATGACAGTGTTACCCCTTACGTTTTCATTGATAAAAAACGACAGTGTTACCCCTTATGTTTTATTTGATAAAAAACGACAGTGTTACCCCTTATGTTTTTTTTGATGACGGGCAATAAAAAACGACAGTGTTACCCCTTACGTTTTATCTGATGACGGGTAATAAAAAACGACAGTGTTACCCCTTATGTTTTATTTGATAAAAAACGACAGTGTTACCCCTTATGTTTTTTTTGATGACGGGCAATAAAAAACGACAGTGTTACCCCTTACGTTTTATCTGATGACGGGTAATAAAAAACAACAGTGTTACCCCTTATGTTTTATTTGATGACGGGCAATAAAAAAGGACAGTGTTACCCCTTATGTTTAGTTTGATATCGGGCAAAAAAATGACAGTGTTTCCCCTTACGTTTTGTTTGATAAAAAACGACAGTGTTACCCCTTATGTTTTCATTGATAAAAAACGACAGTGTTACCCCTTATGTTTTATTTGATATCGGGCAATAAAAAATGACAGTGTTACCCCTTACGTTTTGTTTGATAAAAATAAAGTTAGGTTCTGGGTAGGTGGGGTTAAGCCATGCTCGTCACACAGAGGAGGAGCTGGGGATTGAACTAGGAACCTGTTGGTTAGCTGACAACTGCTTTACCTCCTGAGCTAAAATCCATTTATTTACCCCTTACGTTTTGTTTGATAAAAAACGACAGTGTTACCCCTTATGTTTTTTTTGATGACGGGCAATAAAAAAGGACAGTGTTACCCCTTATGTTTTATTTGATATCGGGCAATAAAAAATGACAGTGTTACCCCTTACGTTTTGTTTGATAAAATATAAGTTAGGTTCTGGGTAGGTGGGGTTAAGCCATGCTCGTCACACCGAGGAGGAGCTGGGGATTGAACTAGGAACCTATTGGTTAGCTGACAACTGCTCTACCTCCTGAGCTAAAACCCTTCTTTTTTTGGATGAAAAATGACAGTGTTACCCCTTATGTTTTTTTTGATATCGAGCAATAAAAAACGACAGTGTTACCCCTTATGTTTTATTTGATGACGGGCAATAAAATACGACAGTGTTACCCCTTATGTTTTATTTGATATCGGGCAATAAAAAATGACAGTGTTACCCCTTACATTTTCATTGATAAAAAACGACAGTGTTACCCCTTATGTTTTATTTGATAAAAAACGACAGTGTTACCCCTTATGTTTTTTTTGATGACGGGCAATAAAAAACGACAGTGTTACCCCTTACGTTTTATCTGATGACGGGTAATAAAAAACAACAGTGTTACCCCTTATGTTTTATTTGATGACGGGCAATAAAAAACGACAGTGTTACCCCTTATGTTTAGTTTGATGTCGGGCAAAAAAACGACAGTGTTTCCCCTTACGTTTTGTTTGATAAAAAACGACAGTGTTACCCCTTATGTTTTCATTGATAAAAAACGACAGTGTTACCCCTTATGTTTTATTTGATAAAAAACGACAGTGTTACCCCTTATGTTTTATTTGATGACGGGCAATAAAAAACGACAGTGTTACCCCTTATGTTTTATTTGATATCGGGCAATAAAAAATGACAGTGTTACCCCTTACGTTTTGTTTGATAAAAAATAAGTTAGGTTCTGGGTAGGTGGGGTTAAGCCATGCTCGAGACACAGAAATACTAAGTAAGGAAGAGATGGGGATTGAACTAGAAAACTATTCGTTAGCTGACAACTGCTCTACCTCCTGAGCTACAACCCTTCTTTTTTTTGATGAAAAATGACAGTGTTACCCCTTATGTTTTTTTTGATATCGAGCAATAAAAAACGACAGTGTTACCCCTTATGTTTTATTTGATGACGGGCAATAAAATACGACAGTGTTACCCCTTATGTTTTATTTGATATCGGGCAATAAAAAATGACAGTGTTACCCCTTACGTTTTCATTTGATAAAAAACGACAGTGTTACCCCTTATGTTTTATTTGATAAAAAACGACAGTGTTACCCCTTATGTTTTTTTTGATGACGGGCAATAAAAAACGACAGTGTTACCCCTTACGTTTTATCTGATGACGGGTAATAAAAAACGACAGTGTTACCCCTTATGTTTTATTTGATAAAAAACGACAGTGTTACCCCTTATGTTTTTTTTGATGACGGGCAATAAAAAACGACAGTGTTACCCCTTATGTTTTATTTGATAAAAAACGACAGTGTTACCCCTTATGTTTTATTTGATAAAAAACGACAGTGTTACCCCTTATGTTTTTTTTGATGACGGCCGATGAAAATACGACAGTGTTACCCCTTAAGTTTTATTTGATAAAAAACAACAGTGTTACCCCTTATGTTTTTTTTGATGATGACCGATAAAAATACGAAAGTGTTACCCCTCATGTTTTATTTGATAAAAAACGACAGTGTTACCCCTTGTATTTGTTTTGATGACGACCAACAAAAATACGACGGTTTTACCCCTCATGTTTTATTTGATAAATATCGACATTGTTTGATTTGATAAAAAAAACGACAGTGTTACCCCTTATGTTTTATTTGATAAAAAAACATCAGTGTTACCCCTAGTGTTATTTTTGATGACGACCGATAAAAATACGACAGTGTTATCCCTTATATTTGATTTGATTAAAAAACGACAGTGTTACCCCTCATGTTTTGTCTGATAAAAAACGACAGTGTTACCCCCTATGTTTTATTTGATAAAAACGACAGTGTTACCCCCTATGTTTTATTTGATAAAAAAACGACAGTTTTACCCCTTGTGTTTTTTTTGATGACGACTGACAAAAATACGACAGTGTTACCCCTTATGTTTTTATTCACAAATATCGCTAGTGTTACCCAATTTCTTTATATGATAAGAAAATCGACAGTGTTACCCCTTATGTTTTTTTTGATAAAAAACGACAGTGTTACCTTATGTTTTTTTTGATGACGGCAAAAAAACGACAGTGTTACCCCTTATGTTTTATTTGATATCGGAATAAAAAACGACAGTGTTACCCCTTATGTTTTGTTTTGATAAAATAACGACAGTGTTACCCGTTATGTTTAAGCATGTTTCGATAACTATCGACTATTGTTTGACGACGCAATAAAAATATGACAGTGTTACCCCTTATGTTTTATTTGATAAAAATACGACAGTGTTACCCCTTATGTTTTATTTGATAAAAAACAACAGTGTTACCCCTTGTGTTTTTTTTGATGACGACCGATAAAAATACGACAGTGTTATCCCTTATGTTTTATTTGATATCGGGCAAAAAAACGACAGTGTTACCCCTTGCGTTTTATTTGATAAAAAACGACAGTGTTACCCCTTATGTTTTATTTGATAAAAAACGACAGTGTTACCCCTTAGTTGTTTTGATATCGATAAAAAAACGACAGTGTTACCCCTTATGTTTTATTTGATAAAAAACGACAGTGTTACCCCTTATGTTTTATTTGATAAAAAACGACAGTGTTACCCCTTGTGTTTTTTTTGATGACGGCCGATGAAAATACGACAGTGTTACCCCTTATGTTTTATTTGATAAAAAACAACAGTGTTACCCCTTTATGTTTTTTTTGATGACGACCGATAAAAATACGACAGTGTTACCCCTTCATGTTTTTATTTGATAAAAAAACGACAGTGTTACCCCTTGTATTTGTTTTGATGACGACCAATAAAAAATACGACAGTGTTTTACCCCTTATGTTTTATTTGATAAATATATTCGACATTAGTTTGATTTGATAAAAAAAACGACAGTGTTACCCCCTTATGTTTTATTTGATAAAAAACAATCAGTGTTACCCCTAGTGTTTATTTTTGATGACGACCGATAAAAATACGACAGTGTTATCCCTTATATTTGATTTGATTAAAAAACGACAGTGTTACCCCTCATGTTTTGTCTGATAAAAAACGACAGTGTTACCCCCTTATGTTTTATTTGATGATAAAAAACGACAGTGTTACCCCTTATGTTTTTTTATTTGATAAAAAAAACGACAGTTTTACCCCTTGTGTTTTTTTTGATGACGACTGACAAAAATACGACAGTGATGTTTGTTTTAGATGACGTTTACAAATGTCCGTGTACCCTTATGTTTTTTATTCACAAATATCGCTAGTGTTACCCCATTTCTTTCATATGATAAGAAATGACAGTGTTACCCCTTATGTTTTATTTGATAAATATCAGTGACATTTTTTTGATTTGAATAAAAAAACGACAGTGTTACCCCTTGTTTATTTGTTTTATCCGATAAAAAACGACTGTGTTACCCCTTTATGTTTATTATTGATAAAAAACGACAGTGTTTACCCTCTTTATGTTTTTGTTTGATAAATATCGACATTGTTTGACGACCAATAAAAATATGACAGTGTTATCCCCTTATGTTTTTATTTTGATAAAAATACGACAGTGTTACCCCTTATTGTTTTTATTTGATAAAAAAACAACAGTGTTACCCCCTTGTGTTGTTTTTTGATTGAGACCGATAAAAATACGACAGTGTTATCCCTCTTATGTTTTATTTGATAAAAATTACGACATTGTCACCCCTTATGTTTTAATTTGATAAAAAACTAGACAGTATTACACCTTATGTTTTTTTTTTGATGACGACCGATGAAAATACGACAGTGTTACTCCTTATGTTTTATTTGATAAAAAACGACAGTTTTACCCCTTGTGTTTTTTTTGATGACGACCGATAAAAATACGACAGTGTTACCCCTTATGTTTTTATTCACAAATATCGCTAGTGTTACCCCATTTCTTTCATGTGATAAGAAATGACAGTGTTACCCCTTATGTTTTATTTGATAAAAACGACAGTGTTACCCCCTATGTTTTATTTGATAAAAAAACGACAGTTTTACCCCTTGTGTTTTTTTTGATGACGACTGATAAAAATACGACAGTGTTACCCCTTATGTTTTTATTCACAAATATCGCTAGTGTTACCCCATTTCTTTCATATGATAAGAAATGACAGTGTTACCCCTTATGTTTTATTTGATAAATATCGACATTTTTTGATTTGATAAAAAAACGACAGTGTTACCCTTTATGTTTTATCCGATAAAAAACGACTGTGTTACCCCTTATGTTTATTTGATAAAAAACGACAGTGTTACCCCTTATGTTTTGTTTGATAAATATCGACATTGTTTGACGACCAATAAAAATATGACAGTGTTACCCCTTATGTTTTATTTGATAAAAATACGACAGTGTTACCCCTTATGTTTTATTTGATAAAAAACAACAGTGTTACCCCTTGTGTTTTTTTTGATGACGACCGATAAAAATACGACAGTGTTATCCCTTATGTTTTATTTGATAAAAATACGACAGTGTCACCCCTTATGTTTTATTTGATAAAAAACGACAGTATTACACCTTATGTTTTTTTTGATGACGACCGATGAAAATACGACAGTGTTACTCCTTATGTTTTATTTGATAAAAAACGACAGTTTTACCCCTTGTGTTTTTTTTGATGACGACCGATAAAAATACGACAGTGTTACCCCTTATGTTTTTATTCACAAATATCGCTAGTGTTACCCCATTTCTTTCATGTGATAAGAAATGACAGTGTTACCCCTTATGTTTTATTTGATAAATATCGACATTTTTTGATTTGATAAAAAAAAACAGTGTTACCCCTTACGTTTTATTTGATAAAATACGACAGTGTTACCCCTTATGTTTTATTTGATGAAAAACGACAGTGTTACCCCTTATGTTTTGTTTGATAAAAAACGACAGTGTTACCCCTTATGTTTTATTTGATAAATATCGACGTTGTTTGATTTGATAAAATCACGACAGTGTTACCCCTTATGTTTTATTTGATAAAAAACGACAGTGTTACCCCTTATGTTTTATTTGATAAAAAACGACAGTGTTACCCCTTATGTTTCGTCTGATAAAAAACGACAGTGTTACCCCTTATGTTTTATTTGATAAAAAACGGCAGTGTTATTGTTGTATTTGATAAATATCGACATTGTTTGATTTGATAAAAAAAATCGTTATCACTCTATGACGAAGAACTTCGTAGGCCTACATAACATAGGCTACCTTATTAGTCTTAATGACATTTAACAAAACAAATAGGCTATATATAATATCTAAAATACATTATTTCATTACGCCCAAATTCCAACTAATATATCACTCTATAGCGAAGTGCTTTGTGCCTAATATACCTTATTAGGCTTAATGACATTTAAGAAAACAAATATATAGGCCTAGATATATATACAGAATATATAACATATAAAATACATTATTTGAATGCGCCCCAAATTACAACTAATACATTTTTATTGATACTGATAGACCAACGATTTCATCATTTTCAAACTGTAGACCTACTTCAATATAAAAATAATATTTGCAATAAAGAGCTTTAGGAAGCTTTCGCCAGAGAGCATGGCTTTCTGGTACTTCAACTGTCGCAAAAAAAACGTTAATAACATGCAAATTAACTGATTAAGGACCGCCCATAGACTTTGAGCGACCGAGCCAGCCAGCGACCACAGCGGCTGAAAGCAGCCAGACGAGCGACCAACACAGCGACCGACGCGACCAATGCGACCTACGACGCGACCAATGCGACCTACGACGCGACCAATGCGACCTACGACGCGACCAATGCGACCTACGACGCGACCAATGCGACCTACGACGCGACCAATGCGACCTACGACGCGACGCACGTCGTTGGCCACTCAGAGAGCTCGGCCTTATGCACTGAATAACTTGTGGGAAATGACTCATTCACTAAACATGTATAATTTTTCTGTTGCCTAATGCCTACCTCGATGCACTGCCTGATGTTGCCAGTTGAAGTATGGCACAGTAGAAACCAGTACTTTATTTGAATGTTTTATTTTTATAAAGTGAGTTGCAGCCTTCAAAGTATAGTAAGTGCCAAAACGTTTTTAAACCGTGTTAAATGCCTCCACATTCTAATAGCTGTCATTGGTGTTGAGAATGGATTAGGCCTACTTAGAATCTTGTGGAATTTTATCTTGAATCCTTTGTGAGTTTTTATCATAATGTTTACTGAATAATGGAAGACCCAAAATACCGAATCTACCCTCTCTAGCAATACCCACTATCAGAATATGTAACTATTAACATTTAGTGTACTTTAAACCACATTTTCTTTTGCTGGAGTTATTTCCTTTTCCTTTTGTTCAATTCATGATAAACACTTCGTTTTTACTGAGCTCCTTTGATTTGTTCCTTTTAAAAAGCACATTGTATTGAATTAAAAAAGTTGTTAAATTGTCCATGTGGTGTCACTTCCATGTTTTCTAACATTATTAGCTGATTATGTGTGTAGTGGGCCGACATCAGTATTTCAGTTTAGAATTCATTTTGAGTAGGCCTACATGTCCCCAGATTATGAGTTGATGAATATTGAAAATCTTTATTGTATTTCCCACATTATATGAGTTGAAAAATATTGAACATTTTGAGTGTATTTCCCACATTATATGAGTTGAAAAATATTGAACATTTTTAGTGAATCCCTCCCTCAATATTTATAAGATAACATTGAGATAATTTAAGGCAACTGCATATATAATTTTTATTTTATGTAAACTTAAAACATTTAAAATCATCACTAAAATATTTTTGTGTAATCTGTTACAAAATATTTTTGCAGGTGCAGGTGTACCACATCTGACCCCAGCCACCCGGGCTACGGACTGTATGTACCTCTGCCATCTAAGAAGAGGTACAGATATCTAAATACCAAAACAAACAGACTGAAGAACAGCTTCTTCCCCAGAGCTGTGAAAGAGATTACCCCCCCCCACACACACACACGAAACTCATTACCTCCCCCTGAGAACCCCCAACCACAAACGATGTGGTCTGTGCTATGCACCTTATATACTTTAATATGTCTCCCACTGCAAACATGCTGCTTTTGCACTTTGAACTGTATTTGTTTGTTTGTGTGTGTGTGTGTGTGTGTGTGTGTGTGTGTGTGTGTGTGTGTGTGTGTGTGTGTGTGTGTGTGTGTGTGTGTTGTGTGTGTGTGTGTGTGTGTGTGTGTGTGTGTGTGTGTGTGTGTGTGTGTGTGTGTGTGTGTGTGTGTGTGTGTGTGTGTGTGTGTGTGTGTGTGTGCGTGTGTAGGTGAGAGAGAGCGAGTGAGCGGACGTGGACAGATCGTGTGCGTGTGTGAATGAGGGAAAGTGAATATATATGCACATGCATAATATTTGCACACAGTATTTCATTTTGTATATTTTTTATATCTTGTTGTTTTTACTTTGTAATCTAAACTGGAGCCGTCGGCAGAAATTTCGCAAAACATTTTGCAAAACACAGAATGACTATAAAGAATTCTTGAATCTTGAATCTTGAATGTGACATAGTTATTCCCCCAAAATTCTCCCATCAGTACGTTTGATTTTCCAAGGGGATGCCCCTCAGCAGGACTTGAACCCATCCACAGTGTGTTTGGGCTGCTTCAGGAAGGGATGGATGTACTATATGGGATCTTGACCCACATACACATTAACACATTCATTCCCACACACACACACAATGAAATTGTTTATAATTTTTTTTATATCTGTCTATATAGTAACACATATTGGGGAATGCTAATGTAGAACTATCAAAAAATGTTAGAGTAAAAACACTTGATATTCAGCGTAGAGGTACCTAGCGACATGTTCAACAAGAATATGGTGGAGTTTGTACAAAACAATTCGATTTGAATTTTTTATATAAACCTACCTAGCAATGCATACATATCGGGTACGACTCAATTATGTATTTCGACCAATTAAAATAAGAAAGAAAAAGTATAATCATTCCCGTTTTAAACGACTTTTCTGGACATTCTATAACAAAATGCAGTTGTGGAATCATTTTTTAAGTGTCGACGGCGTTACTGCGCTTCTCCGGCGTGCAGAAGGTGTGAAGCTTTTTTAGTATTCTGATCAGCCCACATTGATTTCCGAAGTAAACAAAAAAAAAAGAAAACATTGCTGCAACTGTCAAGGGTGTGAAAGTTCTCACGGACCTTCAGAGCAACCACGAACGGGCCCTAAGACAACAGTTCAGTGATTTAAAAATAGCAAAACAAAATGTAATGTTGCAAATGTGTCACTCGAATCTCACTCAAAGGTCTCTAAATCTTTAGCTCTGGGTCTTGGATCACCACCACTGTGTTGGTGTGCAGTTTTCAGTATATGTACTGTTTGCATGTCGACTTTGTTATCAAGGCCCATTTATTCAACTTTACAAGTCATTTTGCTGGTGTTTTCTTCTACACCGAATTCAGTGTGAATGTATGTATCAAAAAAAGAAAAAATGTTAAAAAAAAAAAATTAAATGATTATTCATTTTTTAACAAACAACGCAAACAGAATAACACATTTTAGAGACGTTTGTCAAACGCTCTCTCTCTCTCTCTCTCTCTCTCTCTCTCTCTCTCTCTCTCTCTCTCTCTCTCTCTCTCTCTCTCTTCTCTCTCTCTCTCCTCTCTCTCTCTCTCTCTCTCTCTCTCTCTCTCTCTCTCTCTCTCTCTCTCTCTCTCTCCTTAAGCTGGGAGTCGTCCCGCTGGTTGATAGCATGCTGTCAGTGTGGGCCGGGCCGGGTGGGGCTACGATGGGTGGGTGACGGGACGGGACGGAATGAGGGGGGGGGGGGGTCTCCAGATGAGATATGTGACTGGCATGCTAACTCATAGGTTTATCTTCAAGAGAGAGAGAGAGAGAGAGAGAGAGAGAGAGAGAGAGAGAGAGAGAGAGAGAGAGAGAGAGAGAGAGAGAGAGAGAGAGAGAGAGAGAGAGAGAGAGAGAGAGAGAGAGAGAGAGAGAGAGAGAGAGAGAATGGGAGTGATAGAGAGAGGGGGGCTCCCTATAGATCTTTATTAAAGCACCCTATCACACTCACCTCCAAATATATACAGTACATACGATTGCAACACACGTACACACACACACACAGTCACGGATGCATATGATTGGATCCCCTATACACCTCCGTTGTGAGCAGTGTTGTTTTAATGTAAGCCAGGCAGCGGGTTCATTACAGAGTTGATAGGACGGCCCCAGCCCTGGTGATTGACAACACATCTCCATCGTCAAAAACACAGGGTTTGGAACACGTGCACAATGCAATCTCCCTCCTGAGCACGTAATGTATGAACACACACACACACACACACACACACACACACACACAACACACACACACACACACACACACACACACACACACACACACACACACACACACACACACACACACACACACACACACACACACACACACACACACACACACACACACACACACACACACACACACACACACACACACACACACACACAAACCAAACCTAGGCATGTATACTTTGCTTGGTTGTTGTCTGTACTCTACAAGAAAAACAGACCAGAATATTTAGGGGACATGATAAAAACTGTTATTGTGGTTCCACTGAAATGATTACAAGCAAACCAAACTCCAAACAAAGTGCCCACATTCACATCACAAACCAAACCCACACAGATCACGGCTGTGTGATTCTTATCCTGCTGTTTGCATCGCTGGCTCATTTGTTTGTGTATGTTCAAGTAATAGTTGTGTTCATTTATATTTGAACAAGCATCATCCGGCATTATGGACATCAGAGTTTATTTCCTATTTTCGAAGGGAACAGTGCAGAGACACAGCAAAGTCGGTTGAAGAAGATAGGAAACAACATGATACGCGTAGGCCACAGGTAGGAATCGAACCTAGAATTGAATCTGGGTCGCTACAAGGCGTATTGCTCTCATGGTCAGCGCTCTAGCAGGTTGAGCCGCTGAGCCACCCCGTTTCCATCTTCAATATACGGGGAGAGCGTTTGGTCTCACGTGGAGTGGCACACAAAATCTCACTCAACCTAATAATAGCTCATCACATGTCCATCACATTACCTGCCCATCTATCCACGTGAGCTCTCACAGACAGATGTGCATCACTTTGTAGCCACCACGCCATGCGGCGCATTGCGCTGATCGTACAGACACAAACACACACAGACCAAGAGGAATACTTGGTTCACAGGATATCAGATCACATATTGTCTTGCAGTCGAAAAGGCTGCTTGAAAGGTGAACAGGGAAATGAGAGCACTTGAAACAGCTAATGCCGTGTTTCAGATCAGGGGTGCCCAATACCATGACCCAGCTTGGGAGTACCTTTGGACCCATCAAGTATTTTGTGAAGTTTAATGGTTGAGCAAGAATTTGAGATTTAGTTTATCCCTCAAATCTTCCATAGGCTTCTTTTCACGATAGGAATTTATTAAAATACGAATGTAAGCAAGTTTTTTCTTAATTAATATCTGAGTACTCAGGTAATCGTACGGTCGCATTACTATGTTCATAGTTATGTTCCACTAGATTTTTATAATCATCTCATGGTCGTTTTTTTATTAATATTTTGTTATAGGTCTTTTGTTGTTAGTTGAGTCTGTTAAAAATACTGTTTCATATTTTGTGATTTTTTTTTTTGGTGTGAGCAAGTGTGGAAATAAATGAACATCACCAAACATTATTAACCAGCGGAAAATACTTAAGAATCTTTTTTATTTCTCTTTATAGTTTTCTCTTTCTTATCTTTTTCCTTATCTGAGGAACTCCAGTAGGTGAAGACAGTATGACTTTGATTGTATTAAACTACCGTTAAACCACCGTAAGGAAATCCAAATATCCAATATATATTTCTTGCTAACTCTTGTCGTCCCTTTAACTTCTCCCGTTGGCCCACAGAGCAAGGACAACAAACAAGTGGTGAAAGTATCTCAGACTGGATTAAGTGTCTTTTTTTGACCGCATGAGGGCACTTTTAATGTTTACGTTTGTTAAGACTGGCTTAATGTACTTATTACATAGAATGCCATTACATTATACCTTTTACATATCATTCATTCATACAATAACCGAGAAAACGATGGAAACACTTTATACAATTGGCCTTCCCATACATGAACTACAGCAAGCTATAACCATTACTTAATCGCAAAATACAAATAACCGAATGAAACTATGAACAGCACAGAGCCAATGATCTAGATTCTGTAATCTTTTATGGTACGTTTTTTCAGGTCAGGCCTCTAAATATTGACACATGTAAGAAGTTGTTGCTAAACCAATGAAGCTGGCAGGGAGTGGGAAGTACAAGCTCAATAACCATAAATTATTTTGACTGGGGCGGCCATTTCATTTCACAGCGAGTTAACAAGAAACTCAGTGGCATCGGCATTCTTCCGCTCAAAATCTCCATACTTTATATACACACCGATTTATACAGAAGTTTTGCGAGAAAATAAAATAAAACCCTCAATATTTTTTTTCTTCTTTTCTATTATGTACACAGTTGTTGTTTCGAGCCGAGTTGGGGGGTGGCAGTGTGGCTGCGTAGAGCCCGAGGAAGAAAGGTCAGCGACGGGTCCCCAGCGGGGGGGACGGGCTCCCTGAAGGAGCAAGGGATTGTGGGAAATGTTTGAACACCTCAGCGGCAGTGGCGCCCTGCGGGGGGGAAGGAATGGGGGTCTCCGGAGACACTGAAGCGGAGAGAGAGAGAGAGAGAGAGAGAGAGAGAGAGAGAGAGAGAGAGAGAGAGAGAGAGAGAGAGAGAGAGAGAGAGAGAGAGAGAAATTAGCAATAAAGAAAGACACACAGACAGATAGATACAAGAAAGAGAGAGGGGATTTTCGCACTCTGTTTGCTTTGGGTGTTGGGAGAAAATCCATTTGTAAGTGAGTGAGAGAGTGAGTGAGTGAGTGAGTGAGTGAGTGAGTGAGTGAGTGAGTGAGTGAGTGAGTGAGTGAGTGAGTGAGTGAGTGAGTGAGTGAGTGAGTGAGTGAGTGAGTGAGAGAGTGTGTATAAGTGAGTGTATGTGTGTGTGTGTGTGTGTGGGAGTATATGTGTGTGTGTGCGTGTGTGCTCGAGTCGTGCATGTGTGCTCGTGCTTGTGTGAGTGTGAGTGTGTGTGTAGGTGCAAAAAACACGCACACCCACACCACACGTTTCACATCAACGTCTGTGTTTAACGTTGCACGCGGGTCGCGGCCCTCACCTATGTGCTGGATGTGTGTGACGGGCGTGGCGCTGATGACCAACGTGTGGCCCGTCACGGGGTCCTGGGCCAGCTGGGCCGCGGTCGGATGGTGCAGGTGGGCTTGCTCTGCCATCAGACCTGGACAAACACACACACACACACGCACGCACGCACGCACGCACGCACGCACGCACGCACGCACGCACGCACGCACGCACGCACGCACGCACGCACGCACGCACGCACGCACGCACGCACGCACGCACGCACGCACGCACGCACGCACGCACACACACACACACACACACACACACACACACAGAACACACACACAGCACGGTCCACATGTGAGTGATCACTAGGATCTTTTATTTATCATTACAGCTGGTGGTTTCACTTCTTCGCTCCTTTTCTTTTTCGTTTTTTTATGACTGTATGATTTGGATCACACAACTTCCTTGTTCCTTCCTTATTTCTCAAGGATTTCTCAGACTCTGTGTTTCTCCTTTTATCACCACAGTTAAAAACCACGACTTCCCCAAATGTAGCTTGACTGAAACACAACCCCCACTCCTCTAACCCTTCTGTCCACAAAAAACCCCCAGAGTGAATATACAGGCTAGTGTCAGCGACTACCTTCCCCTACCCCCAACTCTCAGTGCCTCTTAAGAAACACCCCAAAAAACCATCTCCCCCTCCCTAACGCCAACCCTTTTCGGGGGGGGGGGGGGGGGTGGGTGGTGGTGGGGCGCCACCTCACCTACCTCCCAGCAGCATCTCCAGCAGCAGGTTGTCGATCTTGGCCAGGCCGCACAGCTTGACGAACTGCAGCTGCTCAATCATCTGCCAGGTGATGCTCTGCAGCGTGGGCAGCAGCAGCAGCAGCTCCCCGAAGCGGCCCCGCGAGTCGTACTGCCGGTCGTTGATGTAGTCCTCCAGACTCATCTGGACCTGGGGGTGGGGGGTGGAGGGGATGGAGGTACACGTTTAGAGTAGAGCGCACACGCATGTAAAGATATGTGTGCATCCCGTGCATGCGTTGCGTAGATGCATGTGCGGGTACGCACACGCGAGCACAAACACACACACATACATGCACTGTGACAAACACGGACACAAGCATGCATGCACAAACACACACACACACACAGACACACACTAGCACACACTGACTGACACACACACACTAGCGCACACTGACACACACACATACACACACAGCCCGATGGAAGTAGTTAGACATCCAAACATATGGCTGGATTTGGGTACATATTCATTGACTTTTTTAGCAAAAAGTAACCAAATTTTAACACAATCATCACAAAATAGAAGGAGAAGCAGCCTCATCAGCAAGGCACAAGACACATTGATGACTGCTTCACGCTCTCACTAATAACTCACTGATGCCTAATAAGTGTAAGAGCATAATGATTACCTGGAGACGCATGGCTTTGATTTTGGACGAATTCCTCAACGCTTTAGCATCTGGGAGAGGTGCATCATGGGAGAAATAAGATAGATTACGTTTTTGATGAGCGATGGATATTACTTGGTCTAATGGAGTTGCACCAACTCGGTCAAACTCGGAGCATTTTGTGGCTCTGGAAGGAAGGAAGCATAAATTCTGTCGATGATAGGATATAGCAGATGGAAAATTTAAATAGGCTACAAGGCTCTATAAGCCCATTAATCAAATGGGTTGCATTTGGTTTGCTTTGTAACTACGGTCATTTTCTCAAATATGATATTGCGTATTTTATACTTTAAGTTGCTAGGCTAAAATGCTATGCAAACAACACAGGTCTTCAGCTGAACAAAGCAATTCATAAAATCAACATAACATCTTCCATCATTCAAGGTGTGAATCATCATTCCCTTGATGATTCTAACCCACGTGCACACACACGTCAGTCTTTTTAGTCTTTTTTGACACAGCACACTTAAAAGAAAAGTGGTTCTACCAAGTTAATAATTGATTAACAATTCACCAATTCTCCAATTGTTCCCATCAACATCAAACATCAAACATCTTCACACGACACGGAATGAACTGAATGTCTAAGACGACTTTATCATGCTATGGTCTTATCGACTCCGTCGCAAAGCAGGGTCCTTTGTGCTTATCATACACAGCCCTAAACGCAATCGTTACCTGGGTCAAAGAAGACGATGGCTTTTAGCGCGGCGTACTCGTTGTCATCGATCTGAATGTCCTGGAAGGGCTGAACCAACTCGTCCAGCACACGGTGAGCCACCCGAGAGAGCTCTTGTTCCGGACCGTTCCTCTGGATCACACTGCCGCTGCCTTGTGACACCCAGGAGACGGAGTGAGTGACTCAAGTGTGTGCTTAAGGATGTGTACTTACACACACACACACACACACACACACACACACACACACACACACACACACACACACACACACACACACACACACACACACACACACACACACACACACACACACACACACGTGGCTGTGTGTGTTTTTGTGTCTAAGGGATAGGCAACAGTGGTGTGAATGTGAGGGTGTGTAATGTAATGGAATATAATAATGGAAATGTACCTACAGTTACGTAATATAATTGAGGAAATGCTCACCTAGAAGCAGGAAGTCCTTATAGGGCATTGACCTCTTGGCCAGCCCCAGTAAGAGGTGTTCACCTGCATGTGCCCGTAGCAGGCTCACCTGGAGACAAACACAATGAAAGCCCTTTTAATTGGGCTTCACACAAAAGGACACAAACAAGGGAACGCATCCTCATCCGCAGTCTTATCATTTCCACCATTGACTCCGGTAGTAATGTTTCCCAGTGCGAAAAAAAGTAGCAGCATACTATAAAATCAGCCAAACAAGTGCCACTTATCTTGCTCTTTCACTTGACCTGCTATAAAGAAAGGCCGTCCTTATCACCCTCTCCATCTCGTAAACAGGCGACAATGTGTCGTCTTTCCCGAGTCAATTATCAGCGTGATAATTGGGACTTTCTTGTGTGCTGCAGTGATAACAGAACCCATCCTGATCAGCCTCCAGAATCAGGAGTGGCCACATATCTTCCAGGTTAAGCCTTCTTTTTAATCAAGTTGGCTAATCTTTTCAATTGAATCTACCTCTGGAATGACCCTCTGGGATTGAGATTGTAGATTAATTCTATTTTAAACTAGTTTTATTTATTTTACTTGTCGCTCTGTCGTTTCCCTTGTTAAACATATTATTAAGTTAAACTGATTATCAAGGCCAACTGGAAAAATGTATTATCACGATAATCATGGGGAACTTTACACAATATCGATGAATATCACAATAAGCTCATGAATTCATATACCATTCTAGTCTAACTGAGACTCATTGCATAGAAGTGTATGGAAATGTTACTTTGTTTACTTTGTAGTTTTCCTTTGGACGTTTCAAGCCTCATATTTACCAATTTGAAGGGCATATCTCCTCTTCATAAGTCTTCAATTTACTGTGCATCCCAATAAGTCGATATATTCATGTTGTGACGACACAAACCACTCAAAGACGATAAACCATAACATCGAATCCTCACCCAGCCCTACTTTGTATCTCCGTTTCAGGCAAAGAAAAAACATGCTCTGAAAATACCATTAGCTCGACTGATCGTTGATCGGCTACTGTCTTGCTCACCTGGTCGTCAAGGGGGAGCTCTCCGAAGGCCGGGATGTACTTTGCCCATTCCACAAGCACCAGCAGCTGCTGCTTCATGGAGTCACACACATCTCCCACGGTTGCCGGCCTCTGCTCAGCGGCCTCTGATAGGCCGACAGGAGTGGTGATCTGGAGAGGCAGAGGGGGAGAGGGAGAGAGGTGTTTACACAAGTTTCTTCTGTCCAGCTCAACTAAAACCTGATAGACACGCAAATGCTATCGGTGAGTTGTCAGCCGTATGTACGTACACCCCCCCCCCACACACACACACACACACACACACACACACACACACACACACACACACACACACACACACACACACACATACACACATACACACACACACCTGTTTGTGTGTGTGTGTGTGTGTGTGTGTGTGTGTGTGTGTGTGTGTGTGTGTGTGTGTGTGTGTGTGTGTGTGTGTGTGTGTGTGTGTGTGTGTGTGTGTGTGTGTGTGTGTGTGTTTGTCACTGATAGACACGCATATGCTATAGGTGAATTATCAGCCATATACACATACACACACACACACACACACACACACACACACACACACACACACACACACACACACACACACACACACACACACACACACACACACACACACACACACACATACAAAGGGTCTATTTGTGTGTAGCCCAGGGATAGGCTTATATCAGGAGGTAGAGCAGTTGTCTTGTAACCGAAAGGTTGCTAGTTCGAGTGTTGATGTGTCCCTGAGCAAGACACTGAACCCTTGCATCGTTGACTCTGCCGTCGGTGTGTCAATGTGTGTATTAACTGATGTAAGTTCCTTTGGATAAAAGCGTCTGCTAAATGGCCTTATTGTAATTGACTCACACATGCATAAAGAATAACTACTTTATTAATTGCTGCTGCAGATAATATACTCACTATGTGTGCGTGAGTGTTTGTTCGTATGCGTAGCGTTAAATTGTAGACACACACGTACAGATGCATATTGCCTCTCAAGGGGGACGTGAGGGGTCGGGGTTCTCCTTACCTGTTGGGACAGGGACTCTGCCTGGGCCAGGACCGTGATAGGGGGCAGGTCATGGGTGTCTGGTAGGCTTTTGCGGGAGCTGATTCGGTCCCTCTCATTCTGGACAGCTGCAATGGGACACAATAGAACCGTGTTCACCTATGTGTAAGACACATAGAGGGAGACAGCGAGAGGGAAAGGGGGTCATCTGTGGGGACAAGTTGACCGGGAAGCATTAAGAGGCATCCAGCTGTGACGGCTGCAAGGGCTTCTTCAGACGCTCCATACGCGTGACAGAAAGGGAGAGAGGGGGACAGAGAGAGGGAGAGAGAGGGGAAGAGCGAGAGAGAGAAGGAGAGGGAGAAAGGGTGACAGAGAGAGGGAGAGAGAGACACTTCCCCTTGAAACAGGTGTTGAAAGCGACAGCAGAAATACTAAATCAAACTAAATAAGACTTGCAAAGCAGGTTAAAGATTTAAATTGCATACTTCTTGTATTACTACATTCTTATTTATTCCATTAGTGGGAGCAGTTCAATCAAGCTTTAACCATTGTCTTGACATGCAATATAAGATATAGACTACAAGATATAATCGACAACATACAATGTTCTGTGTAAGATATACCCTACTATCCCATTGTGGACAGAAACCAAGAGCTCAAGAACTCTGGTTCCGCAAACTTGCATGTATTCTGCATCTCTGATAAACTGCCTGAGAACAGCCAGGGAAGTCAAATGTTAACCAATCGCAAGCGAGAACAACATATCAGGACAGCACATGATTGGGTGTCATAAAAACTCCACTGCAAGGTTATACCTATCATAAACACACAAAGACACACACACAAACACACACATGAACCCACCCATCTTTATACACACATGCTGGTACACACACAGTAATTATTAGCTATTTTATAGCTTCCCCCCTTTCAGCCATCTTAAACCTGGCTTTCCATCATGCTGATAGTGGATGGTTGACTTTGCTGGCTTGCAGATTTGGCAAGAAGGAATCGTCTTTGTTTCCAATAACAGGAAGTAGTGTGTGGAAGGGTTCATTTAGCTAAATTAAATGTAACTTTTTCTTGTACCTTCTTTCTTCATGCCGGCATTGAAGCACTTGTTGAGTCTGCAGTAGCGACACTGGTTTCTTTTGTCCTTGTCCACAATACACTGTCTGCTGAACCTGGGAATACACATAACACAACCCCCCCCACACACACACACACACACACACACACACACACACACACACACACACACACACACACACACACACACACACACACACACACACACACACACACACACAGTTAGCATAGCATAGCATAAAACATATCACAACACATCATTGCATGACATAACATAGCACAACATAACACAACATGGCATGAAGCCTATAGGAAACCCTAGGCAGTCATTCTGTGGGGCACAGGTTGAAGGGAGTGTTGCCAGCAGCCATGCATTCTCGTCATTTAAGTTGTCATCTGTCATCCTATGTACGATCTTCCGCAACCATATACAGAGAACATTCATATAGGTGTTCTCCACCTTTCTTTATCTGACAAAGAGTCTGCTAAATGTAAATGGGAGACTCTCTCCTTTCGAACTAGGATGTGTTGGGAAGTGCGGGAAGTCATTTGTTTCGGTGTGTGTTAAGATTTGCCTTCAGCGTGTATGTGCGTGTGTGTGCCATGTGTGTGTGTGTGTGTGTGCGTGCATTTTTGCTTGTGTTTGTGCATCTGTGCGGGCTCATGTGCGTACTCGGCTCTGTTTACCTGCACGTGTACACGTGGCTCTTGCGTATGGAGCGTCTGAAGAAGCCCTTGCAGCCGTCACAGCTGGACGCCCCGTAGTGCTTCCCGGTCGCCTTGTCCCCACAGATGGCACAGTTGGGGTTCAGACCGTCAGGCCCGGCCAGGCACGGTTCGGCTGGCATGCTTTCTGTAACACACATGAAGAAGAATAATCACTGTTTTGAATTTAATTTAGCGTTAATTAAAGCGTAGTGTCGTTTAGCAGAAGGTGTTGGACCGTAGTGACACAACAAGGGAATTCAGTTAATGGTCCATTCAGGAGCAGGCAGAGGGGTAGGTGTCTTGCCTACGGCTCTGCCCCTCTGACTATGCCTACGTGAAGGTTGTGGACATTATTGGGGCAAAAGCCATTCAATATCGGTCGGTGGGTTGCTAGATATAATTAATATTTTGTTTGTTTGTTTAATCAGCCTGTATTAAATGGATCTGAAAAGGGTGGGCCCTCAATTACAACGATGCATAGATCACTGCAGCGAGAGAAATGCAAAAACTTGCTAATAGACTCTTTTGCACACGTCAGGCACATGTACATGCCCTATGTTAGCGAAATGTTTCCCTTATAGGTGCTTCTGTAACAACTGTGGCAGTTGATTTGATGAAGAGTGCAAGAGCGCAAGATAGATATTACAATGATGTGATTGTGCTCCGACAATGCAGGTTCTCCTGATTAAATGCCATCTTTGATTCCAATCCTTTGCTCCTTAATCTCTCTCAACTTGGCCTGACTGGCCATCCATGAGTGTATCCCTAACTCCAAGTGTGTCCACTACAAGGGTGGATTACCACCAAAATCCTAATGTAGGCTATAGGTGGAGGATGTGTAAATACCTTAACACTAAGGGTACACTGGGTTGTTATTTGACCCGGTCCCCTGGGTTAATCCATGTCAAAAGTTGAATCCCTTTATCAATCCTAATAAATCAGTTGAGGGTTGTATATGTGTTATCGTGGTCAGCCTATCAAAACAGTCGAAAGATCAACTTCAACAGTGCAGTAATAGGAACCTTAAATCGGGACGTGAACATATGTTTGACCAAAAATAGTATGGTATCACAAATTTAATTTATTAAATGGACATGATCCTCAGCTTCTCCGTAAATACATCAAAAGACTACAGGGCTGCTGCAGGCCCACGATAGAAGCTTCAAGTGGCAACTGTAAAGTTTAATTCTAAAGAACATCTTTCTCTGTGAAAGGACAAAGACATGGCCAACTGGTCGCTTGAAATTTGCTACAAACTTCACCCCTTTTAGAGAGTTACCGGATCCTGTTTAATTCAGGAACAAACTTGTTCTCATGTCTGGTTTTCTGCAGCTACATTGCTGCTAAATGTGTGTTGAACACTATGATACTTTCATCAGATAGTTGTTCTCAGTTGTTCTTATGTACTCTGTATCTGTACAATGCATCTGTATCTGTGTATCTGTATCTGTTTCTATCAAATAAACCATAAAAAAATAAAAAACGGAAAACGGAAAAATGTTTAATATATTATTAGAATTGGTATAAAGTCATTACTTCATCTGTTATTCACCTGAGGTCTGGGTGTTTGTACGTGCGTGTGAGTGGGATATCTTTGGAACAGTTCTGTCCTGGTATCATTTCTTAGCTGCCGTAAATGCCCCTCCCTCCCCTCATCCTCCACAGACAGTGCAAGGGAATAAATCAGTGAATGTTTGACTAGTTTTCTATCCCATTGATAAAAGCACTGTGTTGCCGTTGCTGCAGTAGATACCCCTTTACTGCTCCAAAGCTGCAGGGATCTCCTCCCTGCCCAAATGACACACACCTGACGAGTTGAGGGTTGATCTATTGCTAATCGCCATGGAAACTGTAGCTTGACAAATCAACACTTACAGCCCAGAGTCATGTTTGGCCATAAAGGCAACGATCACTGTTTCATGAAAAGAAAATGATGGCAGCATGCCAAAAAAGCACACAAAATCCCATTATACTCTATTGGTCACTATCTGTGGAGGATCCTTTGCAGACCTTGTGAGAATTATAACGTTTTCTTTTTTTTGTTAATGATTGTTATTCTTCTATGCTGTTATCAGGAGCGGGTTATCATCTTTGAGTGTGTTATCATCCATGCGTGTGCGTTATCTGTCAGGGCTAATTGCTGTTGTTAATGCCTCTCCTGTGAGTAGAAGTACAATATGTTGGTAGTGTAATCCTTTCAATGTTGCAAGATGCCCACACGACTTATGCTTCATTATACTGCCAATACATCGTCATGATACTTTTAGCACTACAGCACTTCATCAGAAATATTTGTATTCTTAATGCAGAGATTATACATGCTCATACCTCTTCATGTTTCAATTATGTTGAAACTACTACATTGGATTGACTTGAATATTCCATTGAATATTCCAACGTCATCAACTGGTAATAAACCATCATTCAAGCATTCACTTTGTGTGTGTGTGTGTGTGTGTGTGTGTGTGTGTGTGTGTGTGTGTGTGTGTGTGTGTGTGTGTGTGTGTGTGTGTGTGTGTGTGTGTGTGTGTGTGTGTGTGTGTGTGTGTGTGTGTGTGTGTGTGTGTGTGTGTGTGTGCTCTGCTACTTACCGCCTCCACCGTACAGGGCCTCTGTGCTCTCAAAGCCCAGCGTGTTGAAGGATGGATCAAGGCCTTCACAGTAGTTGGCTACTTCCATTTCTAACAGAGATTTACTCGGAGTACCGGCAAAGTACTTCATTCCTTTACACACACTCGCTCTCTCCTGACACACACACTCTCTCTCTCTCTCTCTCTCTCCCCTGACAAAACTCAGGATGTATGTTTGGTCTTCTCTCCCTCTTTTCTACCTCCTAACCTCTGACCTTTTCCCGTCTTGGTTGATCTTGTCTCGGTTCTCCCTCTCCCTCTCCTGTGATCCTCTTCTCTCAGTAAGTGCTCCTCACGGACATGACAATTCACAGAGAGGGATTCCAGGTATACAGGGTGGACAACCTCTCCTTATTGGTCCATGGAGTGTGGGGGGGGGCGGAGCCAAGACAGGAGCCATCTCACCTCTCACCGGGATGGACAGATTTAGTTGAAGATATACCTTTTTTTATGCCACTCTGGAAATCAGATAATGTAGCATAACACACACTGAATGTAATCAAAGTGTGTGTGTGTGTTCTTTTTTTAAGTTTTGTGTATTTGCATGTGTGTGTATGCGTGTGTGTGTGTGTGTGTGTTTTGTTTAACTTTGTGTGTGTGCACGTGTGTGTGTGTGTGTGTGTGTGTGTGTGTGTGTGTGTGTGTGTGTGTGTGTGTGTGTGTGTGTGTGTGTGTGTGTGTGTGTGTGTGTGTGTGTGTGTGTGTGTGTGTGTGTGTTTGTGTATGTGTGTGTGTGAGTCGCAACTCCTAATCTAATCATAACTGGGTAATAGAACCCCTCCCCACCATTGTAGTGGAAGAATTTGGAAACTGCTGATACATCTTCTGCAAACACATTACATCACAGCACATCAAGCCCTATAAACGGCTTGATTGATTCGTCACTCATCCTGAGAACGTACTGTTAACACCCTTTCAGAGTTAAGCATTTTTTCTGGGCAGTTGGTGATGGGAATTTGCATTTTTGATCAGTTTATCCAGTTTCGATGAATTTAATTGTTGATTTTCGATCATTCAATTCAAAGCCCTGTAATAATCAATTGTATTCGGTAATCTATTCAGTTGCACAAGGCCTTATGTCGCTTATTACGTTTTACAGCGGGCCCTATAAAGACCAACAACAAAATCTTGCTGCTGTGATTTCCATGATATTTGTTAAAAAAAACTTACATATCATTCTTTGTGCTAATATTTTTTTCTCTAAAAGTGGGGGATGTCATTGAACCTCATAAACTAGTACTTCTGAAACCTCCATAACTTCTGTAACTATAACCGGATATCAGGCATGTCCTCTGCCAGCAAAAAGAAAGTACTATCATAAATGAATGCACTCAACCCCTCCGTAAAAGAGTTCAAAGAGTTGTGTTCCCAAAATGTAATTTAAGATGTATTTGATCAATCAGATTCACTTAAACAACTGGGCTTGGATTGACAAGTGATGAACATAAGAAAATATTTGCAAGGCATAAAGGCAACAGTTTGTATTCATGCCATCCATAGTGAAGTGGTCAAGTACTTGACATTATTAACTAAGAGAGGGTGGTGATGACTGAGATAGTTTGATCATTACTTGCAGTTATGGGCTAAGAGAGACCTGTGTGTGTGTGTGTGTGTGTGTGTGTGTGTGTGTGTGTGTGTGTGTGTGCGTGCGTGCGTGCCCGTGCGTGTGCGTGGCGTGCGTGCGTGCGTGTGCGTGCGTGCGTGGCGTGCGGTGCGTGCGTGCGTGCGTGCGTGCGTGCGTGCGTGCGTGCGTGCGTGCGTGCGCGTGCGTGCGTGTGTACAAGAAGCCTTCAAACTTCTAAAGAGAAAAGCAAGAAAACATTGCAAAAAGGGGAAGTGAATATGTCTGTCTGTGTGTGTGTGTGTGTGCATCCATGCTTGATTTTGTGAGATTGTCAAGTAGAGGCAGAGAGAGAGAGAGAGAGAGAGAGAGGAGAGAGAGAGAGAGAGAGAGAGAGAGAGAGAGAGAGAGAGAGAGAAGAGAGAGAGAGAGAGAGAGAGAGAGAGAGAGAGAGAGAGAGAGAGAGAGAGAGAGAGAGAGAGAGAGAGAGAGAGAGAGAGAGAGAAGAAAAATAAATATAACCACAGCAAGAATACACTTTTATGAAGACTTTACGACTTCATGTGGGGCAGAGCAGAGCGAGAGAGAAGGAGGGAGAGTGACACAGAGAGATAATAGAGAGATTACTTTAACCAATCACAGAGGTCAAGCACTCCGGCTCATCAGTTACACAGCGAAGGAGGAGCTCTGTTCAAATGTCTTCTTGACACATAGGAGCATGAGTGTCGTTAAGGAGGGTTAGCAAACACGACTCTAGCAATCCCTGTGGCTTTACAGGACAATACCTAACCAGACCAAGGTTTACAGCACCCAGGCAAAGGAGCGAACGGATCAAAGATATACGAGTTCCGTCTTTGCAGATGTAATGTTGTTAACCAGGAAGACAAACTCAAACTAGACTGAAACTAGTTTGAATAAAATAAATAAAAAAATGAAAAATTCAAACACATTTTCACTTTCATAATCTCATTATGCCTATACATGTTTCTCCTCCTGGAGAATTGTTGCCTTGAGAAACCGTCTATTGTGTATAGATTAGAAAGAGAGCTGCCTGTCTCCCGTAGATAATAGATGGATTCCTTCCATATTAGTTTTCCTTCAGCGTACTGTGACAGTGTCTAAACACCCATTATTTGCTTGGTCCACAGCTCTGCCCGGCAACCGAAAGCTCTCTGTGGGTCATAAAACCAGAGGCTTAGCGTCTAGTTCCGTGTGCATCCACCATGATATTGTCTACACTATTTAGATTAACGCCTTTAATAGTCACAGTGATCACCAGCATCCCCTCTGTCTCTGTCTCTGTCTCTGTCTCTCTCTCTCTCTCTCTCTCTCTCTCTCTCTCTCTCTCTCTCTCTCTCTCTCTCTCTCTCTCTCTCTCTCTCTCTCTCTCTCTCTCTCTCTCTCTCTCTCCTCTCTCTCTCTCTCTCCTCTCTCTCTTCTCCTCTCTCTCTCTCTCTCTCTCTCTCTCCTCTCCTCTCTCCCTCTCCCTCTCTCCCTCTCTCTCTCATCCCCCAACAAACCCATTGTCAACTTTCCTTGGGTATCACAAGTACGGCACATTGTCCGTCCCCCCCCCCCCCCCCCACAGCACACACACACAAACAAACAAACCTTATTAGTCAAGCCTAAGCACACAGTGTAACTTTCGTGAACCGCTGACGTTGATGCTTGGACCGGAACAAGGTCATTTTTTTTCCCATGCGTGGTTCAACGGTTGCTTTCACTTTTCACTATGGTTTCCCCATGCCTTGATCCATTTTCAAACCAGTGTATTGTATTTCCTCCAAAGGTGCATGACAGCCTCCCCATGCTCTTATTGGGTATCCGACAGCCAGACACTTAGATGCTTTACAATGCAATAGATACTGTGACGCGTTGGCCAACAATGATTTATAATGGTCTGATAGAGTCTCACCTTGTGAAAACAAAAATGATATACCTCACAGTTAACGTTGTATCAACAAACATTTGAAAGCCTTCCCAGGGCGTACCAAAGCCCAAACTTGAATGTGCCCCTTTTATTATTCAAAGTATTTGTACTGCTTTTTGCACTCTTTTGTCAGAGGCGCCGTGTTTATTTAAAGGTGGCGTGTCGTAAAACACTGTGGTCCTTTAATACATCTTCTTAAAAACGAATCTGCTAAAACTACAGTCCTTCTCAGTTGTTTCGCTTCCGCACTGAACTCCAAAGCGTACCAGTGTGCGTCTTCGCCGCACTGGCATGCTGCTAACTGATTCATGGTTGGTTGTGTGGTCTATACAGCTAGGCAGAAGAAAAAAACTCACCAAACTAAGAAGCCCACACCCCCCCCCCCCCAACAGTGTTTCCTGTCTCCCAATAGGACCGCAAACACATTGGGTTTAGACATGAAGATCATATACACACACACACACACACAACAGTATTTCATGCCACCCAATAGGACCGCAAGCCCATTTAGTTTAGACACTGAGACCATGTACACACACACTCCATAGTGTGTACGGTGGCCGCAGCTCTATAGCACCGGCCACCGTACAAAACCATGTGATTCCGCCAGGTTGCTGACCCAACAGGCTTGGCTAGCAGGTAAACATGGAGCACTCTGTACTGAACCAACCCAGACACACAATCCCCTCAAACAGTCATCAGAAAGTAAGTACTACATCATAACTTAACACTGGCGTCACATTCTGCCCAGTTCAACTTTGGAGCAGTGGTGAGGGCGTCGGTGTGTGTATATGTGTGTGTGGTGTGTGTGTATGTGTGTGTGTGTGAGAGAGAGTGTGTTTTTGCTCACCTGTTGGTCTCCTCCTGCTGTTTCTGATGTGCATTTATCCCCAATGGTCTCTCTGGTAGTTCTGGAGAAAGCGTGAGTGTCAGAGACACATGAGTTTGGGTAGTGAAAAAAGGGTATAGCCTGTGGCGGGATTAGGAGCCCGGCCCTGAAGCCAAAGGGTTCGGGGGGCTTGTAAGTCACAACGGACAGCGCAGTGGCGGTGCCTGTAGCCCTGTCATCTGATCGATTTACTAAACAAACGGTGGGAAGGGCGGGGAGGTTAAACAGTAACCCGGGGCCATAAAAAAGAAACACTCGCAAACCAAAAGGAAGAAAAAGAAATCAACACAGGTGTGCGCTTACATATTTCGTGCATCTGTGTTGTGTTGATCTGTGTTTTGTTGGTGTGTGCGCGCGCGTGTGTGTGTGTGTGTGTGTGTGTGTGTGTGTGTGTGTGTGTGTGTGTGTGTGTGTGGTGTGTGTGGTGTGTGTGTGTGTGTGTGTGTGTGTGTGTGTGTGTGTGTGCAGCGTCCAACAGAGAGCAAAAGGTAAACCATTCAAGAAGCTTGAGGTAATGTTTCACGAAATAAGGGGTGAAATAGTAACAATTTCTAACATTCCATTTTTCAAATGACCTTTTCGGTCGCAAAACACACAAACTATGTACACAACACATGCTTTTAAGTGGTTGCAGACACGCAGGATTATCTTTTATGCTTTTATTTTTCATGTTCAAGCTCACTTAGCATTCCTTACCGTCTCATGTAACAATGAAACACATTTCAAGAGAACAAACTCACTGAGTCCAGAAAGGGATAAATCATTACTGAGTAATGGATCATTACTCACAACACCACACTCACCCAGCGTGAGTGGCGCGGTGCAGAGTAATCCACCCATAGCTTAGACCCGACCAGCAATCATCAATGCTTGTTTACAGCCTTAGCAAAGTGGTTCCCCAACTTTCTGGGGCTTAGGCCCATCAAAGTTGCATGTCATGATTTATTTTATGTTAGCCTTTATTTTATTTCAATTTTATTTTGTTTATTTTAGTTTATGTTATGTTATGTTATTTTACTCTAACTCTGTAGTACTTTACTTTAGCACCTTTGTATAGAAACGGTTGCACAGTAATTTCCCTCGGGATAAATAAAGCTTCTCGAATTCTCGAATAAATGCGTACAATGTTTCAAGTGTCACATAGAGGCTGCTCAAAATCGTGCAGGCCTTTGAATTATTTCACAAATAAGTCTTGCAATGGAGCAAGTTTGCGACTTACATCACGTGTAACGTTTAATCAATAATAAAGCAACTCCAACCAATGTTACAGCACACTGGTTGGGTTAAACTATGATTTAGAGAAGAAAGTATCTCTCTCTCTCTCTCTCTCTCTCTCTCTCTCTCTCTCTCTCTCTCTCTCTCTCTCTCTCTCTCTCTCTCTCTCTCTCTCTCTCTCTCTCTCTCTCTCTCTCTCTCTCTCTCTCTCTCTCTCTCTCTCTCTCTCTCTCTCTCTCTCTCTCTCTCTCTCTCAAAGAAAACAATATCTTTCCTCCTTAATTCAGGCCACATCCTTTTTCTTTCTCAAAACTGTCTTTCCCTCCGATTCTCTCTCATCCACAACACATACACACACATACCCCACCCCCCCCCCCCCCCAGATCCCCCCCACAAGGAGGCCCCATCACTTATAGCACCACGACCACATGCCCTTCCCCAAGAAGATGAGCATGTCCAGGCAGTTGAGCGTGGTGAGGCTCAGGAACACCTCGTTGATGTGCTGGCAGTTCAGGTGGGAGATGTAATACATCCGGAACATGTGGTAGGGTACGAAACACACCATCATAACCAGGGCGAAACACAGGCTCTTCAGCTGCGCGGCAAACACCTGCTGGCCGAAGCAGGCGCGCCCGTGCACCCGGTAGAGCACTAGCAGCACGTGAGCCTGCAGGCCGGTCAGCACCACGGACACGGCGATGACCAACGAGCCGCTCACATAGTTGAGGGCCTTGGCGCCGGCCTCGATTTGGTTGCCGAACTCGAAGCACGTCTCATTGGCGGTGCTCTCGACCAGGGTCTTGTTGCCGTAGATAAAGAAGATGACGCAGGGTAGGACCGTCACCACCAGCGCCCAGATGGCCAGGCTGCCGAGGAGCGCGTGCGTCCGCCGGTGGAACTCCACCTGGTTGGCCCGCTTGTGGAAGAGCAGGAGCCGCGTGACCAAGATGACCACGTAGCAGGCGAAGGACATGTAGAGGTGGACGTGGATCATGCTGCTGACGGTCTTGCACAGGCCGACACCCAGGGTCCACCGGCCCACGGCGTAGTAGTAGATACGGAAGGGCAGGGTAACCAGAAAGAGGAAATGGGCGAAGACGAGGTTGAGCACGGCGATGGTGGTCAGCGAGTGGCTGGAGAACTTCAGGACGCGCATCGTCAGAACCAGGCACGAGATGCCACTGAGCAGCACCACCGTGTAGATGGAGAGCAGCACCGTGTGGTACACTTTTTCGTGGTTTTGGCGGGTGCTGTTGCCACTGGCAGAGAAGTTGCACAGCGACGGCGTGACAGTCATGATTGTGGTTGGGTGGGTTGGGGAGCTGGGGAGAGAGTAAGAACAGATAAATAGTGAAAACAATCAAAGAAAGGACGCAGAGAAAATAGATAAAGAGGAAGGCTGGAACATAAGAACTTAAAGAAGGAACAAACCGAGAAGAAAACGGTGTAAACGGAAATAAAACTTCCTACCCTGTTTCCTGTAAAAATACACAAAAAAATATAAAAAACAGTCACCAAAAATTCTTTATGCCAAATAAAGTATTTACGTTTTGTTTTTTTTTATTAAATTTCAGCATGCGAGTTGGCTATTGAGGAACACACTACGTTGAGGGAGCAGTAAAACGGCACTTACCGCGTGGATGTTTTAGGATGTTGTGATATTCAGCCGACGGCATGTGTACCCGGTTCCTCCTTTCGAGCTTTGCGACGTGAGACCAACATCCTCCAACATTTATCTTGTTCTTAAGAAATGAACCAGAGCACTGCAGCGCGTTGCAGTGTGACTGAGCCATCGCGCGTGCGTGCGTCTTCACCAATCATTCTAATGTGGTCGACTGCGTGACCCAGATGAAACTGGTTGGGTAAAAAAAACTGCTGTGGTTTTTTATATAGTCTTTCTTTTGTTGTTCTTTTTCTGCTTTCTGTTGTGACCTTTCTTCCTACTAAACTTGCAAAATGTATTATTTGCATTTTTATCTTTGCAAATGGTATAGCCTACTAAGCTAGAGATCTCTGTTATATGGCCAATGTGAAGGAAGCTGTTCCAATGTTGAGAACACTCGGGAAATCCGCGCCTTTTCGTGTCCTTTATTTTTGAGAATTCCCGAGATTTTTCAAGGATGCATCGATGGATCCTCAACAAGCCAAAATACCCACAATCCTTTGTGTTAATAAACTGCGCGGGGTATTTGAAAATTGCGTATGGAAAGCGATACACATTGCTTTACACAAGTGAAGTAGAACGTTTTCAGCAATATTTTGTGCCGTATTGTTTTTATAGATCAATCATGTAAATGCAAAAAAAATACCTGTGCGATTTCTTTCAAACGTTTTTGCCACGTAATGATAGGCTATATTTCGCATGGATTGATTTGTTTTAATGTTTAAGTAGCTGGTGTTTAAACAAACTACTGTCACCAATAACAATTGAAACAATTAAAATATTTACCACTGGAGCAATAATAAAGCCCATGTTTCAACTTGAAAACCCCTGTGATGAACGTGTGGATAAATAATGTAGGAACTATATTTGCGTGAAAAATTAATCATAAATGTGCACTTAAAAGTTTTTGAAAGAAATTGTGACTAAAATTACTTCCGCGTCTCAAAGAACGCTCTGACCGGATGTGACCGGAAGTGACGCAACGACAGGTAAACATGGAGTCAGACAGTGAAGAGATTGCGTAGGGGTTAAAGTCAGCTCTTACGATGGGCCATTGCCATACAATTATGAGCCGCCTAGGCGAGAGAGGGGTCAGACAGAGGTAAGGGGAAGGATCAATGGACAGAGGAGAGCGATAGAGTTGTGGCGTGAGGAGAATCGGTGGAGAATTGGGCAGGCGTCTTGGTGAGTGTCCACGGGCTATATCTATTTGTTGTCTTCATGTTTATCACATTGTATTTGTAATATATTTAGCAATATTGCTGTCGACTTTCTTTTTTAAGCATCCATGTAGATTGTCACCAGCAACATGTGTCTTCATTTTTTTTATTTTAGATCCCAGATGTTAAATGAATGCTGTAGGTTATAGCTTTAGCTATAGCTGTAAATGAGATAGCATACAGTACTGGGGAGGACGTGTTTGAAAGCAGTTGGTGTTCCGATTAGGACGGGAATATGCTGTTCATGTAAATATCGTCATTGTTACAAGGATATTTTTTGTCACATGCAGAGATACTGGGTGTTAGGCATGCAGAGAAATTGCATCTAATGGCGCTTTTCCACTACACTTTTCCAGCACGACTCGCCTCGACTCGCCTCGCCTCGGCTCGCCTCGACTCGGCCACGTTCCCTTTTCCATTACAAAAAGTACCTACTCAACGTCTGGGCGGGGTCTGATAGCATTAGCACGGCGGTGCGAAACTGCGTGACACAAGGGATGTTCTATGCGCGACACAAACACAACCACAAACAATGAGGACATGGAGGCAGTGGTTGTACTTGCTGCTGCGTTTTGTGGCTTTTTGTCAACCAACAAGCAAAAGAATAGTCAAGAAAGGCTGCAGGCGGCGAGACAAAACACAACAGAAAAGTACAGGAGAGTTTTGGAAGCCGTACAGCAGTATGAAGCCGAAGATGAGACGAGTGACGACACTCTCTGACCAATCAGCGGCCAGCAGTGTGTCGACGTCACATTTTAGTACCGGCTTGACTCGCTTGGAACCTCACCAGAGCAGGTACTAAAATAGTACCTGGTACCAGGTACTTTCCCTAGTGGAAACGCAAAAAGAACCGCGGGCGAGTCGAAGGCGATCGAGGCGAGTCGCGCTGGAAGGTGTAAGTGGAAAAGCGCCTTTAGTATCTCAAAACCTTTCGATTTTGAGTTCCCCACATCACCATAATGAGGCTTTACCTGAACAGCTTAGATGAAAGAGATTTCATGTTGATAGTTATTCAACCATTACACATTCATGTGGTAACAACACATGCAGTGTCTCATGCAACCCAGTACACATTATATATTTTCTAAACCAATATGAGTTTCCTATTTATTCAATGTTTTCTGTCTTGAAGACCACTCAAAATAACAAGCAGTTTATTGCTGCTTAGCACACAAACAATACACAAAACTGAAAATGTGAAGCTTCTCTTCGGAGTGAACCAAGGCCAAAATTATTAAACAAGCTACCTAAAACCCTATGTCAAAGTAAATAATAAAAAAGACATTTACTAAAACTAACTTCCTAAACTTGAGAAAACGAGTGAAAAGAAAAGGCAGCTCACTCCTACTGCTTCCAGGTACTAACAGTGACTATATACAAATGTGGAAAAGAGGTGACAATTTAAAGTGACTACGTACAACAAAAGTGACTAATGAAACAAACTCCGGTAAAATATACACAATGATGAATAATATTGTCATTACAGGGCACTGAGTGGAGATCACTGAGGAAAATTTAGATTTTTTTATTTACTATTTTTTTTATGTGTAAGGTTACCCTAACACTCTGACTGCTCTTCTAGGTCCTCGTGTATTATATAGTTATATCACTTCTATTTACTTTCAAGCGGTCTTTTTGTAGACTATACATACATTTTCAGTTAACATATACTTAGTCTAAGGATTTTGTGTCTGTGTCCAACTTGGTTTGGACACACACTGGTAACACAATGGTCCAACATGTGTTACTGTTAGCAATGGCTGAGTATCCGATGTATGGCTTCAGAATAGAACTGCTTACAGTACTGCCCCTTTTTCCTGTCACAACAATATCCTGTCAAAAAAAAGGAAAAAAAAAAAAACATACTTACAAGTGACCTCTACAGATGAGATCAATGCATAGTTATTGAGATCAATACGTGTGTAAACACACAGATACACACAGTATCAGGTACTTGTATAAGATTTACAGGTGCCATTCTTTATTAGTCGTCACGATCCAGGCAGTGTCAATGGTGCACATGGTACACTGAATGTATCTACACCGGTGAGCAACAATCAGGCGGCGTCTACAGCAGAAACAGAATGCGGGGTGTGTTCAGCGGTATCCTGCTCAAATCAAGGACGCACCACAATAGGAATCCGGGGGATTACTTTTTTCACAAGTACGCACTCTATAACTTACATCACTATTGGTTGTATTTGTGAAAGGATATTACCAGTATTTTTGTCTTCGATAGTACTACGAATTGTACCAGCTAGGCTAATAAACAAGAGTATGACACAATTATATTGGCTTGTCCAATGAAATGAAAGAAATACTGAATAATATAAATATGATAAAGATGTATAAAGGGGGGGGGGTCAGAGAGTGGAAGTTTCTGAACCACAGTTTCAGCCCTGGGCAATATCAAGCCATTGAAACCCATTCATATTTCTCGATATCAAGGATTCCGTGGGCTGCTCTACCGGAAAGGGCGTGCCACTTGCCGCTCTATGAAATGTGGTTCTCCTTCCAGACACTCGAATCTCAGTTGGTAGCTATTATGAGTGTTGCGTTAGCCAGGGCTAGGTTGTTACTGTGATGAAGAGATATAAAATTAAGACACCGTTACATGAGATTAACACAAGCCCTTATCGTTTCTGTCTATGTCAAGAGTGAAAGCAGTTGTGCAGCACTGTACATAGAGTGTGACATAAGTGTATAAATTAACATTAAGCCTGTTGAACCTTTATAGAGCAGCCTCCAAATTAATTGACGCCAAACATTGCATAATTTCACCCTTTAACGATGCCATGCCTCTGAAGCAGGCTATTACTGACTATAGGTGGTAGGCCTATGTTGGGGTAAGCCACACTAGTTCATTACGAGAGCCGTGGTTTTGAAGAGTGGGAGAAGGCAATACATATACCACAGGCCTAAAACAATGAATGAAGCAGTGAAAAGAGGCCAACCGTAGAGCGATGTGAACATTTCAAAGCAGTATGATGGGCTTTTTGGAAGTGTTGTCAATCATTGAGGGAAGCTTGTGTGAAAGACCCATGTGACATTCCAGAAAGTATTTGAACAGGGTTCTCGCCTTCCAACCACAATGTGTATATGTAATTCTAAAAGTGAAAAATTCTTTAGTTGACAATTAATCTATTTGTTGATTATGAGCTGAATAATACATAATATTGTACGTTGGTTTTTTTTACTGTTAAAACATTGTGACACATTTTATTTATAAACTGCCAAGAGACTGTGGATGCTAGTGTTTTGAGGAGGTTGCATAGGGGTATCAGACTCCCTTAATTGGTCCTTAAAAATTGGCATGTGATTACTCTGTAATCTGCAGTAGGTGTGCAGCTGTAACATTCGATAGACCACTTGTGTGCAGAGCCTTAAGACTCTCTGCGGCAGTGTACACATGCGACCATTTTAGCTTTACATGGCAACGTGCTTGTCTAAAAATACCTGTCAGACCGAACCTTAGTGGCACGAAAATAAGGCCACAGTCTGCTTTTCTTCCTGCGGTTAGTAAAAACTATGTTATCTCACTGTGGAACACAAACTAACAACACTTTACTTAAAATCATATAAAAGAGCGCTCAGGCAGTCGACCATAAAACAACATTCACCAAATGTACAAATACCCTTAGTCCTTCCAAACCATTTTTTCTACCACGGCCTTAGAGAATAAAATTTGTTAAGACAACAAATCTATACATAGTCACTAAAGCACAGACATCTAGTTCTTTTTAGAGAAAGAAATGTTACCCTTTATTTCTCCTATGTTAACTGACCCTCATGACACCAAACAATTCAATCACTCTTGGCGCCCACACACACATTCAGGGAAGTGCTCTTCGTCGCCGCCATGCGGTAGCCGGCACACGTAAGATATGCGTTGCCACGCTGACACAGCAGGAAGAATGTCCTTGTGACATCACGTCAACTGTGGCTGGATGCTACAACATACAGAGGAAGCACAGACTACAGCTAGTGGACTGGGGCGTGTGGGCTGGTGTTCATGTATGATATGAACTAAGGCAAATCGCACATAGGCCAGAGCATCATTTACTGTTCGAGTCCAATACCAGCTGCCATAGTCCTGGAACCAGGAAGAAAAAGTGCTGCGGGAGGGTGTGTGTTGGGATGAGGATCGTTAGAGGGTTAGAGAAAAAGTGAGAGCATGGTGTTGGAACATTTAGCATCAACCAATACACCATTCAAGATTGCCCCCATTCATTCTACAGTCGGAGAAACCCGTGGGTATAGCGAAAAACGTCTTGCGTGACTAGAAATATCTCCTCCCACCCAGGTTGACACAATGTACAGCTATATGCCTTCTAAGTTGTAGAGAGAGTCCATCCAATACATACATATTACATACATCATATTGACGACATTAATATCGGGTTAGCTCATAGATAGCATTAGCATAGAGTGAGTGTTCGGAGATCACTATTCTATATGAAAAGTTACATCTAACACACTAGACTCACACACACACACAACAGACGACAGAGAACAGCACAGGCATACCACTATTGGCCAACGAGGAAAATGGCTTACCCAGAGCATCAGTCACGAGATCACCAGCACATGATGAGACAAGTAAGAATCAGAGAAAACACACAGGAGTGTGGAGTCGTTAATTTCATTTACGGCATTTAGCAGCGTCTTTATCCAAGCACATAATTAATCAGTTAATACCACTTGAAACACGACTGGCACGTAAACCATGCAACGCGAAGCCAGCTGTCAGGAGCAGTAGGGTCAAGTGTCATGCTCGGACATCAACACTCAGCTAGAACCGACTTACAAGAGACCTGCTCTACACTCTGAGCTAAGCCACCCCATCATTGAGAAAAAGGTTTACATCTAAAACAGCCCATGGAGCACTCAAACACTCTTGCAGCATCTGGGGTATAAGAAGAACAGGGTTACTCCTGGAGACAGCTGGAGGTGACCCTGATGGTCGCATGACATTGCACATGATCACGATCTACAAACGGATGAAGACCAGGTAAAGATAACAGTTAGATCAGTATGTGGTGTACAATCACAAGGCGATGTTGTATTGACGAACGAGAGCTGGTTCAATATTCAAATTATGAGCGAGCCTCCTTCGACATTCGCCATAGGCTTGAAAACCCTGTTTAGTAGACACATGCATATGCTAACACAGTGTGAAAAGAGCTTTGTGGTTGTGCTGTGATGTATTATGATGTCAAGTCAAGTCACTTTATTTCTACTATGCAGTTTAAATACAACAGGAGTTGAACCCAAAGCGCTTTACATGACAGAAGTCAGGGTTAGAAGGAACAGAAGACAACGAGGGCCGCAGGGAAGCACGGTCTTGGACTAAAAAAGAATGCATAAAATAGGAGAAAATAAGTAGAGA
>OLKM01002808.1:51458-53999 GCA_900291075.1 Melanogrammus aeglefinus | reverse complement strand
AAAAAACTACTGTTCCTCACCTGAATTAGTTTGGTACAAAGGGCCATCAATCCAAATGGTTTCCTAGTTCTATGGTCGCATTCGCTTGACATGTTTATATTACGATATAGGCCATGTTTAGGATTGTGTGATTTAAAACATAGATAATCAAAATCTTCAACAAGCTAACGTGTATTATAAGCATTAAATGCACATTAAGCATACATGCAGATTAGCTAACCCTTTATCTATATGTGTACTTCACTGGATTGACTGCTGACTAGGCCTGGGATTCTCGCGGGATCAAACATTGTCTCATATCCGCAACTTTTGAATCGTGAGGCCACCCCTAATAGATTGTTGGGGACACATAAAGGTGTCACAGTCATGCAGCCCAGTCCTGGCGCACAGGTCAAGGCAAATTCTCGAACGCATCGTTCGACTAGATGCGCACTTTGCAATTCATGCGGGTGCCTCTAAAGCTAACTGTGTTTCAAAGCATCAAGCGCGCCACAGAACCGCATTGGTGTATTTTATAAATGAAACACTATATTCAGACGTGTTGATAGATATAGTATTAGAAAGATTTATAAGCAGAAAGGATTGACCTAAATAAGTCTATTTCCTCACTGAAGAAAGCGGCGTCTTGCTCATAGCTAAACGTTTGAATGAAATTACATTATCGGAAACCCGTTGGCATCGAATCATGCATCGCTCTGCCGGTCATCACGATTTCCGCATTCGTCGAGGCTCGTTCCTGGTGACGTACTTTCCTCTAGGCTGGAAACTTCCGGTTCACGCTCGCCCTCTCTTACCTCCGCCCTGCCACCCTGCGCATCCGCACCGGGTAAATTGTACCCACGAAGGTCGGTAAAAGTGTGGTTTCTTGAGGGAAAAAACACATACTTACCGTCCACGTCTGATCGATATATCAGAAGCGCACGATCAAACGTGGCGACTTTTCCGTTCGACTACGCAAAGGTTCAGTCGGTAGATTTAACTCAGAACCGCCACGTGTCCCTAGTATGTGAACCCTGTATGGTCCCCTAGCTAATGTGGCTAGCCTGGCTAGCCCTAAGTCCCGGGTTATTTTGACATTGCGATGTTTAACTAACTGTCCCATATAAATTATTTTCTTCAATACTCTTTGATCAACTTACAAGTAATTAATTGCTATATTAAGTCAAAGGAATGCTTTGTAGGCTATGACGATGCTACATTTAAAAACGTTATGTGATTTTTTTTTTTATGACATTTCCCTGTTTTTATTACTTTTTTAATTGTTAAATATTTTTGTTACGATCTCCAATGAATCTTACAATTCAATCCGTTAAAATACAAAGTTAATTTGTTTTTCGTGTGTATTGCATTGGCAATTGAGTGATCTGCAGTCTCCTGGGTTCGTTTTATTTGCGATAAGAAATTACGCTTTTGTGTGTGACGATGCTGATGCTAAATTTAAACATAACATTAACTTGTCTAAATGCAATTATTTATCCTCAACTCTTAGTCAAACAGCTAAATATGTCCATGTGTGCAGCTGTCACTGGCCCTGCCCTCATTCACGTGCTTCGTGTTACAGATCATCACAGCCCAAGAAGCAGCTCATCTCTTCTGAAAGTAGTCCAAGAAAGGAGCTTCCTGGAAAGTTTAACGTTGGACCTCACCCACCCGGTGGAAAGACGGCATCCTGGACTCGGGCCAACCTTTGTACGTGTCTAAAACAAAGCCCCGCGAAAAAACACAACAACACTAACACACACTAAATGAAACCACACAAAATATAATGATGTGTACAAGTGTTGTGTGACGTGTCTAACACTGTTCATGGTCTAGGGTGACCTCATCCTAGCACAGACACAAAAAACATAGGGTTTACCTTCCCACTGCGTCATTATGCTCTGTCCAATAGGAGACCTTCCTCAAAGAGAGAATTCAAGGTCAATCAACGGGAAGACCGCCGGTAACCTTGGCAACGCCGTCCAGGTGGGACCGCATGAAGAACAAGATCAAACGTCACGTCGGACAAGCAGTTCTCCAAGAGGTGAGGTCCAGGAAAGGCTTCTTGATGAGATGTTATGCCACCAGGTGTGCGTGGTTGGCCAATGCAAGCGGTTTGAAGAATCTGCCCCCTCTTGTTTTGGTGGCATCACTAGTGGGCCTGTCGACGTAGATGTACACTGAAATAGATAAGCAACGTGTGCTACGGTTCACTGGGAAGGCTGGCAGAAGGACACACACACACACACACACACACACACACACACACACACACACAGACACACACACACACACACCACACACACACACATCACACCACACACACACACACACACACACACACACACACACACACACACCCACACACCCACACCCACACTTTGACATCACCCCCTAACCATTTGATATGCGAGATGTTTTGCAACATCAGGGATGCATAAATGACAGATTACACCCCTGAGGTAAACAATTAGGAAATGATAGTTTTTGTGAAACTAGTATGTGCCACATGGATGTCAATTGCTAGTCCATATTGAAGTATATACTGAAGTCTATTAATGG
>OLKM01002808.1:43958-46458 GCA_900291075.1 Melanogrammus aeglefinus | reverse complement strand
CTCTGTCTCTCTCTCTCTCTCTCTCTCTCTCTCTCTCTGTCTCTCTGTCTCTCTCTGTCTCTCTCTGGCTCTCTCTCTCTCTGTCTCTCTCTCTCTCTCTCTCTCTCTCTCTCTCTCTCTCTCTCTTGCTCTCTCTCTCTCTCTCTCTCTCTCTCTCTCTCTCTCTCTCTCTCTCTCTCTCTCTCTCTCTCTTTGCTCTCTCTCTCTCTCTCTCTCTCTCTCTCCCTCCGTCTCTTCTCTCGCTCTCTCTCTCTTTTGTTCTCTCTCGAACCCTAACCGCCGTCACCCTTACCACTGTATTTGTGTTACACATTCTGATCATATTTGACTTCCTGTTCCTCATCTTCCTCCCTCCCCTCCACCTGCCCCTGCTCCACCATCACCTCCTGCGCCTCCCTCCTCCACCCTCCCCCTCTTTCCACTCCCCCCTTCGCCTCCTCCACCTCCCCCTTCCGCCCCCCTCCCAGGGAAGGGTGAGGACACCTACCCGGACCTGCTGGCCTTCTTCATCTCCCTGCTGGTGACCGTGGTCATCGCTCTGGGGGTCCGCAACTCGCTGGGCTTCAACAACGTCCTGAACGTGGTCAACCTGGTGGTCTGGGCCTTCACGGTCATCGCCGGCCTCTTCTTCATCTCCGCCTCCAACTGGGAGGGGGGGCGGTTCCTGCCGTACGGTTGGTCGGGGGTGAGAGGAGATGCGCCGTGATTGGTTGGTTGGTCCGTTTGGCTTTATTTGATTGGAGGAAACTTGGGGCGAATGATTTGATTGGCGGAGCCCCGGATCACACAGTGTGTGGTGACGGAGATGCTGCTTTTGTAGGTTTTGTGTTTGTTTTTTGTATGTTGGTAAAATGTGGTCAAAGTGTTGGTTGGAAACTTCCATGGCAGATTAGTTTGTTGCTTATTCCAACAGTTTTATGTTTACAGTTTGACTGAAGAGGCTTTGCAAGCCAACTTTTTATGACACCCTACACTTTTAGTTTAGGTGTTGAAGGTAACCTCCTAGCCAGGTGGTTAAGGTAACCATGGTAACCCCACCAGGTGAAAAAGGGTACCATGGTTACATCCACACCAGGTGACGAAGGTAACCACGGTAACTCGTCACTAGGTGATGAAGGTAACCATGGTAACCTCCTCACCAGTTGATGAAGGTCACCTCCTAATCAGGTGATGATGGTAACCATGGTAACCTCCTTACCAGGTGATGAAGGTAACCATGGTTGTGATGAAGGGTAACCATTGTTTGTTGGTTTACCTCCGACCATCTGTTGATGTATGGTAACCATGCGTAACCTTTGCCTCACCGAGTTTATGAAAGAGGTCACCTCTCACCAGGTGAAGAAGGTAACCATGGGTTACCTCCCTCACCAGGTGATGAAATGTAACTCGGACGGTTAAACCTCCTCTCCCAGGCTGATGAATGTGGGGCGGCTAGGTCTCAACCTGTTCTACGCCGTCATCGGTACTTCGACTTTTAATTCCCATCGCCCACACGCGGCTGAGGAGGCCATGGAAGAACCCCAACACCTCCATCCCCTACGCCATCACCGCCTCGCTGGTCGCCTGCCTCACCGCATACGTGTCCGTAGGTGGAGCGCACCTGCACTCACATGCACACGCAAACACAGTGCAAGCAGAGACACGCACAGGAACACGCACGCACACGTACCATCCAACCTTTATCTAAAAAAAAAGATAACAGATCCTACTCTACCATAAACATAAAAAAGAACTCTTTATTCTTTTACGTACTACCATAGTACTAATATATCATATTATCGTTTAATAATAAGAAATACTTTTGTTGTTTTATGAGTTTTATGTTTTTCAACTGAAGACAAACCATGAGTCCCGACTGCTCGACCAAAAAGGGTTTCCCTCTCCTCCCTTTGCCTCCCCCCTCTCTCCCTCCCCCCTCTCTCCCCCCAGGTGAGCGTGATCCTCACCCTCATGGTTCCCTACGAGCGCATCGATGGCTCGGCGCCGCTCATGGAGATGTTCGCGGCGCACGGCTTCCAGTGGGGGAAGTACACGGTGGCAGTGGGCTCCATCGCCGGCCTCAGCGTCTCCCTGCTGGGCTCGCTGTTCCCCATGCCCCGCGTCATCTACGCCATGGCCCAGGACGGCCTGCTCTTCAGGTACCGGGGGCTGATGACGAAGAGGAAGAGGAAGAGGAAGATGGTTGTGGTGGTAGTAGTAGTGGTGGTGGAGGTGGAGGAGGTGGAGGTGGTGGTGGTGGTGGTAGAGGTGTTGGTGGTTGTGGTGGTAGTAGTAGTGGTGGTAGGTGGAGGAGGTGGAGGTGGGGGTGGTGGAGGTGGTGGAGGTGGTGGAGGTGGTGGAGGAGGTGGAGGTGGTGGTGGTGGAGGTGGGGGGGGGTGGGGGGGGGGGGGTGGTGGTGGGGGGGGGGGGGGGGGGGGTGGGGGGGGGGGGGGGGGGGGGGGGGGGGGGGGGGGGTGGTGGAGGTGGGGGTGGTGGAGGTGGTGGTGGTGGAGGTGGTGGT
>OLKM01002808.1:33643-43933 GCA_900291075.1 Melanogrammus aeglefinus | reverse complement strand
GGTGATGAAAGACACGTGGAGACGGAGAAGACCTCTTTTGATTATTCAGTGTTTGCGTGTGCCGTGTGTGCGTGTGTGTGTGTGTGTGTGTGTGTGTGTGTGTGTGTGTGTGTGTGCGTGTGCGTGTGCGTGTGCGTGTGCGTGTGCGGTGTGTGTGTGTGTGTGCACGCCACAGGGGCCTGGCCTACATCCCCGCCCTCACCCACACCCCCGTGCTGGCGTGCGGGGTGTCAGGCTCGCTGGCCGGCGTGCTGGCGCTGCTGGTCAGCCTGCGCGACCTCATCGAGATGATGTCCATCGGCACCCTGCTGGCGTACACGCTCGTCAGCGTGTGTGTGCTGCTGCTGCGCTACCAGCCCGACGACACGGTGGACACGCACCACTTCGCCCCCGACGACGCCCCCGACGCCCGTCTCCATGACGACGACGGACCCTCCCCCGTCTCCAAGGACGAGCAGATGCTGATCGACGGCGAGGAGGCGGAGGGTGGCGGCGAGGGCGGGGCCTCGTACCACGCGGGCGGCGCCGGGGGCGGGACCGGCGACGACTCCGCCTTCCACACGGGCCCCGCCCCCCTGCTGAAGCGGCTCCTGGGGGGCCACTACTACGTCCTGCGGGCGCGGCTCGGCCTCCCCGACGGGGGGGCGCGGCCCACGCCGGCCACGGGCCGCACGGTCACCCGCTGCACCGTCCTCCTCTTCTTCCTCTCCTTCCTGCTCTGGTCCACCGTCATCTTCGGCGTGGAGCGGGCGTCGGGCGCCGGCTCCGCCTCCGTCTGCGGGCTGGTCGCCACGGCAATCGGGGCGGCGATGGCGGAGCTGGTGCTGGTGATCCTGCGGCAGCCGGAGAGCGCGCGGCGCCTGCCGTACATGGCGCCCTGCGTGCCCTTCGTCCCCGTGGCCGCCATCTTGGTCAACAGCTACCTGATGCTGAAGCTGTCGGCCATCACCTGGGTCCGCTTCACCGTCTGGTGCCTCATAGGTAGGACGGCCGAGGGACTCGAGCTCGCAACCCGCCTCAGGTCGCTGCCGTGAGGTCATGGTTCCACGTTGACGCAACGCAAGGGGGTTTAGCGTGTGATTGGTCCGCTAACGTAGACTAGGGCTGTGATTGGTCCGCTAACGTAGACTAGGGCTGTGATTGGTCCGCTAACGTAGACTAGGGCTGTGATTGGTCCGCTAACGTAGACTAGGGCTGTGATTGGTCCGCTAACGTAGACTATGGCTGTGATTGGTCCACTAACGTAGACTAGGGCTGTGATTGGTCCGCTAACGTAGACTAGCGCTGTGATTGGTCCGCTAACGTAGACTAGGGCTGTGATTGGTCCGTAGACTAGGGCTGGGCGATTAACCGAATTTCGATCACGATTTCGATTTTAGTGTCAAATGATCACAACACTAACATAATCGAGTTTTCGATTATTCTTATTATTCTTTTTTTTTTTGCTTTATAGAAGGTGCAGATCAGCTGGATACATTTCTGTACATTATTATAAATGTAAATGTAAATGGACTGCATTTATACAGCGCTTTTCTAACCATTGGCCACTCAAAGCGCTTGACAATATTGCCTCACATTCACCATTCACGCACACATTCACACACCGACGGCGGAGTCGACCATGCAAGACAACAGCCAGCTCGTCGGGAGCAGTTAGGGTTGGGTGCCTTGCTCAAGGACACCTCGACACTCAGCTAGGAGGAGCCGGGGATCGAACCAACAACCTTCAGGTTGCCAGCCAACCCCCTCTACCTCCTGAGCTACTGCCACCATTTTGTGTATTTTTATTTAAGACGAAATTTCAAAGTTCTCAGTTACAAAGTGTTTTTGGGAGAGACATGTTGAATAAATACATCATGTTTTCAAACTCAAAAATATTTTTTTGAATAATCGTGATTTCAATCTTGACCAAAATAATCGTGATGATGGTTTTTTTCCATAATCGAGCAGCCCTAAGGTAGACCCGACGACAACCCGACGGGTCACCAGAACAGGTTAACGACTGCGTCGAAGCGACCGCCACTGAGTTGCGTCAACGTCCGACCATATGTTGACATGTTGCTGCTGTCAGCCTATAATTTAACCTCCTAAAATAGTCTTCCAGTTCATTTATGAACTTGAAAGATGATAATGAAGATAGATGAAGATAATCATCTTCCCGTTATGTTCACCAAAGATTGCAGGAAGAGGGACTTTTTTCTGTATTCCTCATATCCACCTCAGACCAGTGAGATCACCCCTCTTTGGAGGTCTGTTGTGGTCTGAGTGTTTCCCAGGGAATAGTGTGGGCCGCCGGAGGAGCCAGACCCCCTCTCCCCCACTCCCCTCCTCCCCTACTCCCCCTCTCCCCCTCTCCCCTCTCCCTCTCCCTTCTTCCTTCCCTTTCATCTGCTGTCCGGTTGGCAGCTGAACGGGAAAGAACAAAGTGGTGGAATTCAGGAGGATTGATCGTTGTGTCCAGATAACCTTCCACCGTTCTCTTGGCCTGTTCTCTTTTCTCCCTCCCTTCCTTCTCCTCGTCTCTCTCTCTCTCTCTCCAGTGGAGAGAGAGAGACCTCATTTCCCGTCATCTCCTCTCGCCTCCTCGTCTCCCAACTCCCCCCTTCCCTCCCACGTTCTCTCGTTTCCTCCCCCCTTCCGGGGATGCGACTCAGAGAGAGCTCTGACTCAGCAGCCGTTGAGCGAGGCATTCCATCATCTCGTATGCTTCGTTGCTCCTTTCCGTGAAGGAGTTGTTTTAACTTACCAGCTGTGGTTTGAACTCCTCCTCCCCCCCTCCCTCCCCCTGACTCCCCCCTCCCCCACTCTCCCTACGCCTCCCCCCTCCCTCCCTCCCTCTCGCTCCCTCCCTCTCTCCCCTCCACCCCTCCCGCCCCCTGACTCCTCCCTCCCCCACACTCTCCTTACGCCTCCCCCCTCCCTCCCTCTCGCTCCCTCCCCTCTCCCCCCTCCCTCCTACACCCCTCCCTCCCCCGACTCCTCCCTCCCCCCCTCCCTCCCTCCTCTCCCTCCCCCTCCTCCCCCCCCAGGAGGGCTGCTGATCTACAGCTGCTACGGCGTGTGGAACAGCACCCTGGAGCTCAACGCCCGCGAGGAGCAGGCCAGCGCCAGCACCTACCAGCGCTACGACGACCACCTGGACGACACCTTCACCACGGGGGACGACCCCGCCGCAGAGGGCCCCTACCAGGGCTGGGCGGCCCCCGAGGAGCGGGGCCACCAGTACCAGCAGCAGGGGGGCCCCCGCTACGACCCCGACCGGGGCCCCGACTCAGAGGACCGGGATGAGAGCGGCGGCGGCGGCCAGCGTCACGAGAACGGTGACCACGGCGACCAGTACGGGTACCAGTCCGGGCCCACGGACCAGCGCGCCCGAGGCGGGGGGGTTCGAGGGCGGGAAAACCACGCGTTCGACGCGGAGGACGAGGACGGCTAGACGACCGGCGCGGTCGGACCGACGATGGAGACGGCCTGATTCTGGTTTCCATGGGGATGTCGGCTGTGAGTCCACTGACTTTTTGTTTCTTGGTTCCGCGTCGTGCCACAGAGGGTGGAGGTGCACCTTGTGGTGCTTTGTGTGCGCGCTTGGTTGTGGGGTGATGATGTGTGCTGAGCATCGCTGCCCTCCGGGGCCGGAGGACAGCGGGAGCCGCGTGGAAAGGACCAAACTGTTTGGTGAGGATCTTATAAATATAACGGTTGTTTTTTGTTGTTTGAGGTTTTTAGGGTGTTCTGTTGACAGTGGGACTTGTATCGGTGAATGTTAATGCCCTTTTATCGTAACGTATTTCTCAGTTTGTGGGGTTTGTTTGACCTGTTGAAGCTCCAACTACACTCAGAAAAGTGTCCGACCTTTGAATGTTTCTCGTCGTGTCTACGACTCACTTTAGCGTGAGCTACTGCTGTCCGTGTTACACTTGAATTACTGGTGAAGCAGGAGGATGAGTGAAGCGAATAAATGGTTTTGTTTATTTATTCATATACAATGACAAGTTCATTTAAAACATACAAATCGATGAATAAACCAAAGAATATATATATAAAGCACAACGGTAAGTTATTTGCGTTGAATAACAAAAACATTGCTTGTTAATTACCAAATATGTTTAACATGAAATCAAAGTAAAGTAACAAAACAGGACTATGGTAAAGCTGATTTTTTTGGCATCAATCCAAATAAATAATCAATAAATGCAATTTTTTTTGTGTTTTTCGTGACATGAACCGGCAAATTTGCATTCTTAGACTTGAAATATTTGACCTTGGCGTGAATTTCACTTGACTGAATCCTTTGCACAAGTAGCGCAAATTGAATATTTGCTTTGTTTTTGGTGTGAACACACCTTCAGAGCTTCCTTTCGGGGTTAGGTTTGTAATTTGGTTCTAGGGTTTAGGTGATAGATGAAGAAAAAGAGTGAGATAATAAAATATGGAGATTGAGTAATCCCCAAAACAATAATTGAAATACTGCAAGAAAAAAATTAAGAAAATTGAGAAAAAGGTGGGGATACTGAGTAATTAAAAAAGCACGTACCGCTTTGAAATCATCAGAGAAAGCCACACAACAGATCACCATTATAGAGATGAAACTGTGGAATGGTCTCCTAATCTGCCTGTAGCGTTTTGTATACCGTGAAGCATGTTTGCTAAAGTTTTGAAGAGCATAACGATATAACTCATACCATACGGCATGTTGGTAAATCAAAAGTAATTACGACAAGTATGAAATAATGAGGCGATCCAAAGACACACATTTTATAAGCAATAATAAAAGAAAAAGAAGAACCAGATGGTAACTGAGACCGTAAGATGAATCCATACTTTTATTCACACAGGGACGAGGCATGGCAACATGTTTTTTCATCTCTACATACTAGGGGCCCCACGGGGTTCGATGGGGACGAGGTATCGTAACCCATGGCAACGGGAGGAGACCCCTGGGGTACCTAACACCTTGCCCTGCTGACAGGGGAATCGTGGGACGGTTTCCTCATAAAATAAACCAATAAAAGAAAGAGATGGAAACGTGAACTCGTGGTGGAAAAAACTGCGTCTTACACTGCGTTTAAAAAATCGATCACGTGCTGAGCACAAAGAGTTCTCCTGACTCCATTCCACAGCATGCCTTTGCGCTCACACGTGCACGCTCTTGGCGTGGTTGGCGGGCGGGTCGAGGGGCGCGGCCCGCCCCGACTGTCTGGAGTAGTAGAAGCTGTTCTCCCGGATCGGCAGGGCGGCGCCGCTGCCATGGCAACAGAGGATGATGGAGCCGCCGCAGAGGCAGAGGCCGGCGCCGACCCAGCCGGCGTACAGCGAGAAGCCGAACGCCATCAGACCCTTCTCCATGTTGGTGGCGACTGGGAACCAGATGGTGGCAACGGCCCCGCAGATAGCTGGGCAGGAAATTGGAAAGACGGTTGGATTTAAATACATTGACCTTCAGCAGGCGCTGTCTAGCCCTATGGAAGGGCTATTTCGCTAACCTTTTCAATAATGTGTTCTTGTATATAATCTTACGACGCGCGCCCATGCCTCGGTTTTGCGATGATAGACAAACTCAAATCTGAACCTTAGTTTCGCTCCCTTTTCGTTTTATATTTGTTTCCAATTGGTGGAACTCCAATATTGTATCTGAATTAGTGACGGGTGTCTTTTTTTAAATGGTTCAACTGGAAATTACATGTTTGAAATTCACACAGTTGAATTCAAAAACAAATAATTTCCGTTTTCAAAGTATAATTTTTAAATGTAAGGATTTCCATGGTGTTTACATTTCCGTATTCAAAATTCGATGGCTTTTAAAATTGAAAACATTGTGGCAGCGAATGCTTCCATAACATTTGTGCTCTAGTATTTTAGCCTGTAGTTTAGCGTTTACTTTAGCATGAGCATCCATGTTTTTCCCAACTTGTAGGTCGGAGATGAAGCGATTCCCATTTCCGACATCCCAACTACGACCATAAACTAACGCCGCATATAAAAATCTGCTTGATTGCGCAATTTTGTAAGGAACAATCCGCTGATGTCTTGACAATTCCGTTGTTTAAAGGAGACGTATTATACCAGCGGATGTGAGTGTGATTAGCCTTACAAGCCGTTTCGAAAACCTGCCCCCGTATGACATCACCCAGGTGGACACGCCCACTAGTGATGTCACATGGGGCAGATTTTCGAAACTACGAAAATATGTCTCCTTTGATAAAAAAGATGTCTCACTGAGTCAAAGTCTTCAGGAGACATAGTGAACCAAACTTGAAACTCTTACCTTCCTGCTGTGACTTGAACACACCATCCACTACCTTAACTAAGGTGCCCCCCCCCCCCCCAAGTCCCCATGATCAGGACCCCCCCCCCCCATGCTCACCCATGATGAGGATGAGGATCCCGCCCACCAGGGCCCGGCGCCGCTTGACGGCGGTCGTGTCGTTGGGCAGCCGCACGCAGGGAAGTGACATCATGACCAGCAGCATGGCGGGCAGCCCCAGCAGGCAGGCCACGATCATCAGGGCCCGGGACGTCTGGAGGTACGCTGGGGACAGGGGCGGCACTAGGACTTAGAGGCTGGGGGGGGCCTAGCCCCTAGCGGGGTCTGAAGTGCATGCACGAGCACGCGCATTAAAGTGGTTCTTTAATGCATCATTTGTTACAGTAGAGAGTACAGCAGAGCATCTATCAGGGCCTGCCTTCTGGCTCACTCTCTTTTCTTTACTTGCCTTAAGACCTCCTGCTTCCCTTTCCTGAGTCTTCATGATGTCCTCCTTTTTTAAAAACGGAAACCTGGTGTCCAAGCGCTCAGTGATTCTTAGCTACAATAAGGTTATAAGCTATAAGCTTGGCTATAAGCTAAGCTACGTAAGAATTGGTATGATTTAAGTCTACATATTGAGGGGAGTTTGAGGAAAATGGGTTAGAAAATGGATCCATTGATGCGCTCTCTGAAACAATTTTAATCAAAACTAATTGTATTAGTATTTATTTCAACTCGTATGGATGAATGGATGAATGGGGTGCATTCAGTAAACACTTAGTAGTAGTAATTGTGTCACTGCCTGTGCAATTGGCAGCGCACAGTCAAAGGACTTATGGCTACCTGGTCAGCACCCAATCAATCATTTAAAATGTTATGTATGTATGTATGTATGTATGTATGTATGTATGTATGTATGTATGTATGTATGTATGTATGCCATTATGGCATCCATTACACTCCTGATCATCCCTGGAAGGAGGGATCCCCCATTCTGCCTTCCTTCTCAATATTTCTTCATTGTTAAACATAGTTTTTATTCTTGTCCTTTAGGGGCTAGGGTCAGGGGGGTGTCTTAGATATATGGCCTGTTAAGCCCTTTGAGTCTACCGGTGAATTGGGCTGTGTATTGAATGACTGCTATTTGTAGCTAAAGCCGGTTACACTTTAGCGTTCAGTCATTAATAAGCCTTTATTTAGGGGGGAATCTTTAACGAAACATTGATAAGTGAATCATGAGTGCTATGGTTTCTGTTTTCCTGTAACAGGTGTGATGTTGATTGAAAGCCCAATGTTAAAATAGACCCTCTAGTGACATCATAAGTGGGCGTGTCCCCCCCAGATCTATGACGATAGATCAGCCCACCGTGTGGATTGGTTCATTATTAATATAATGCTTAGCAAAGGCTTATCGACTGAACGTTATACAGTGTTGCCCTCACGTCCCCAGGCGTCCCCAAGTTTAATAAATGACACGTTTCATAAATAAATGAGTATAAGTTTAGAAATAAAAACCATGAAAAAGAAACTGTTTGTTCTCGGGGTGTGAAATCCTGTAAAATCCCGACTGGTACAGATCCAATGCATAGAGGGAATGGAGAGAGAGAGAGAGAGGGGGGGGGGGGGGGGGGGGGTAAATGTGGTTGGAATTTGAAAACTAGATTCCGTAGTATGCCTCGGTTCCAATTATTTTTTTGTATTCCACACCCATCTCTTTCTCTCTGTCTCTGTCTCTGTCTCTTCTCTGTCTCTCTCTCTCTCTCTCTCTCTCTCTCTCTCTCTCTCTCTCTCTCTGTCTCTCTCTCTCTCTCTCTCTCTCTCTCTCTCTCTCTCTCTCTCTCTCTCTATCTCTCCTCCTCTCTCTCTCTCCTAACGCGCGCGCGCGCGCACACACACACACACACACACACACACACACACACACACACACACACACACACACACACAACACACAACACACCACACGCAATTTGAATAAATTGGTTATTCATTTCAAAAAGTGAATCATGGTTATTATTGTCTTCATTTCCCAAACACACTTTTGAAAACTGAAACAAACGTTAACAATTTCAAGTGGACCAACAGCAACACATGTCATACTTTTCTCTGACCTATCACCTATATTCATCCGTCTCTTTCTCTCTCTCTCTCTCTTCGCGGTCCTACCTGGTAAGGAGAGGATCTGGTTGAGCGACACGCAGTGGTACAGCGCAGGCGCGATCACGCACTCGGCCCAGAGGCCCTGCGTGCCCAGCTCGTCCAGGCGCACGCACGTCGCCAGGCTGTAGTCGCACGTGGTCACCCAGTCGTTGGTGGAGGTGGCGACGATGAGGCTGACCCAGCCCGCGCAGCTCGCCACCGAGCCGGTCAGGTGCCTGCACATGTGCGCCATGGCAAGTCCGCTGGGAGATGATTTTGACAAGTACTTTTTAAATTAAACTTCGTTAAAGATAAAAAAAAAAAAACTATTATAATTCCTCTTACTCTGGATTTTTTTTATTTTTTATATTGTCCCTTTCAAAATAGGCCTTCGACCTAAAATAAAAAGTCTGCGTTCCTCTGTGTTGCGCTCTGCTGCTGTGCCTCCTCCCCACAGATGCGAATACTTCTATCATAAATTTCACAGGGTGTGGTGGAATACAGAACACTTGCCCCAGACTCTGAACCAATCAGAACTGCTCTGACATCCTAACGCAAACCAGACCTGAGGCGCTTCATATCCTAGGTAGGCTATCCTCGGGAAAAAAAAGTGGCTCCTTTAATATTTTGACTAGAAGCAAAACAACTACGAATAACTTAATTATTGAACTCGTTGATGCACTTGGAGATAGGTTAAACGAAAGCATTAACAATTATTTCATATTTTCATGTTTTGGTTCAACGAGTGCAGCCCTGTGAGGTGAATAACGGACATTATTATTCTGTAACCGTCCTTATCTCAGTAGCCATCCAGCATCTTACTCACTGGCGCCCCCTATGGGATGCGTAATATATCCGTCCTATTATGACCAGCATCCTAACTCACTGGCGCCCTCTATGGGTGAGTGATATAACCACCATAATAGGACCAACCCTCTCCGCCATTTGAAGTGAACCCACAACATTCGAGAGGAATCTGATGGATTAATTCTTGATTTATTAAATAATTTGAGCATGATACGATAAAAATGTGACCATTAAAGACATGGGTCTGGACCCTGATAGTGACAGACATATTTTTGTCCAGAGGTTACAGAGATATAAAACATTAAACTTTGATTAATAACTTACAAAGTCTACTTCATTTTTTTTCTTTTACACACACAGGTTATGTTCTCTACTGGATAGCTTCGTCGTTGGGACTCACGATCTAAAAAAACTAAATAGACAAATTTATATATTAAAATGTTCAAAATCCTTCCGTGAAAGCTTCAAATTTACACTCTCCAGCTGCGTTGTAAAATATACACAAAGATAAAAAAAAAAGCGTCTTTATATCCAGCCACAGATTCATTTTCGTTGATCGCCAACGTCTCCCCCTCCAACCCCTCTATAAAAACCTCCCTTCTCATCCCCGGTCAATATAAATTAAAACAAATCTGAATTCTTTCTGTCTTTTGATGTTTATCTCCCCATAGTCGTCACTGGTGTCCGGGGCCCCGCCCACAATAACTTTAAACCCCACCCCTTTCCTCCCTCTCCTCCTTTTGTGCACTTGTCAATTCATCATCATCATAATCCACATCTTCTCCTAGCCCCGCCCCCTCCTGTCAGTCAGGCGTCTCGGCCCCCTCATTGGTTCTTGAGGGCGTTGATGTGGGCGCAGATCTTGAGGGCGGGGCCCAGCTTGATGTTCATACTGGTCATCAGGTGGTCTTCGGTCAGGAGAAGCAGCGCCTGGCCGTCGATCTCCTGGAGCCTGAAGCCCTCTGCCACCTCGCTGCACCCTGGGGCTGGAGGCTGGGGGGGGGGTCAAAAGAACTCTGTAGTCTCAGGCCGGCCAATGGTGGATGGATGAATGATGGACGAATGAATGTACTTGTGGATGGATGGATGCAATGGAT
>OLKM01002808.1:0-29804 GCA_900291075.1 Melanogrammus aeglefinus | reverse complement strand
AGAGAAAGAGAGAGAACAGAGGAGAGAGCAGAGATACGATGACAAGACAGACAAGACAGACAGACAGACAGACAGACAGAACACACAGACAGACAGACAAGAGCAGACAACCAGACAGAGAGAGAGAGAGAGAGAGAGAGACACAGACAGACAGACAGAACAGACAGACAGACAGACAGACAGACAGACAGACAGACAGACAGACAGACAGACAGACAGACAGACAGACAGACAGACAGAGAGAGAGACGAGTGGTTTGACAGCAGTAGCAGGTATGTATGTCGAGGTTCAGCTTGGAGTGTACTTTGTTTCACACCTGTATGTGGCGGAGGAAGCCAGCCCACAAGGCTTCCTGTCTGACACTCGGCTCGTCAGCCACACACGCATGCTTTGGGTTGCATGAGAAACAGAGTGGCCTGGGCGGCGTCAGCCAATAGGAATGCAGCTTACCCTCGGGCACAGGAAGTGGAACAGAAGCGCTTGGAACGCATGAAGCTGTGGGCCTGGCCTCTCTTCCCGCAGAACTGACAGTGGAGCACAGCCCTGTCTCTGGGCCCTGAGAGAGAGAGAGAGAGAGAGAGAGAGAGAGAGAGAGAGAGAGAGAGAGAGAGAGAGAGAGACGAGAGAGAGAGAGAGAGAGAGAGAGAGAGAGAGAGAGAGAGAGAGAGAGAGAGAGAGAGAGAGAGAGAGAGAGAGAGAGAGAGAGAGAGAGAGAGAGAGAGGAGAGAGAGAGATGGAGAGAGAGAGAGAGAGAGACAGAGAGAGAGAGAGAGAGAGAGAGAGAGAGAGAGAGAGAGAGAGAGAGAGAGAGAGAGAGAGAGAGAGAGAGAGAGAGAGAGAGAGAGAGATTTGAATTCTAGTTAATGTTAAACCGATGACCCGTGCGTCAATAGGTTCAGGAGGCTTCTATTCTTTGACACCCTACGGACATTTTCCCTGGGTCTACGGTATGCGACGGTGTCTGTGGAAAATACGCATGACATTATATCTAGCCCGCAATCTTATCTGCGTCAATGGGGCCACGTCACAACGCTGTCATTCAGCGAGTTTCACTTTTAAACGACATTAGCTGTGACGGAGACGTCTAACTCTTACAATCCAACGCAGCAGTCGCGCTGGGCTCCACCGACGACCAGTGTGCTGTCGCTATCGTTCCTGTCTGACTTGTTGAGCTCCACCCCCCTGGCACGGACACTATACGTTTGCTATTTCACCTATTTTAGTGTCACCGAAAGCGCAACAGGCGGCATGCGGCTCAAGCGGCAGAGCGGGTTGGTTGTTAATCAGAAGGTTGGGTGTCCCTGAGCGAGACGCCTCACCCGAGCTGCTCCCGACGGGCTGGCTGTCGCCCTGCGGGGTTGACTCCGCTGCAGTGGGTGAACGTGTGCATGAACGGGTGAACTTTAGGCAAATATTGTAAAGCGCTTCGGGGCCACTGGTTAGGAAAGCGCTGTATAAGTGCAGTCCATTTACCATTTACTTTAATAATATAATATATCCTGGTTCCAAAACGCTGCGCAGAGTAGGCCTTCTGTTTATGTTCGGGATAGTGTAGTGTTGACGGTGTAGTGTTGACGGTGTAGTGTTGACGGTGTAGTGTTGACGGTGTAGTGTTGACGGTGTAGTGTTGACGGTGTAGTGTTGACGGTGTAGTGTTGACGGTGTAGTGTTGACGGTGTAGTGTTGACGGTGTAGTGTTGACGGTGTAGTGTTGACGGTGTAGTGTTGACGGTGTAGTGTTGACGGTGTAGTGTTGACGGTGTAGAGTTGACGGTGTAGTGTTGACGGTGTAGTGTTGACGTTGTAGTGTTGACGGTGTAGTGTTGACGGTGTAGTGTTGACGGTGTAGTGTTGACAGCGACTGCGACTTCCCCAGACTGGCGTCTTACCGGTCTCGATCTCGTCCGCGTCCCCTCCGCCCTCCTCCTCCTCCTCCTCCTCTGAGTCCGTCGAGGGTCCCGCCGGCGGAACCGCTTCCTTCGCGGGGAACTCTTCCTTCCCATTGGTTGACCCGTTGACCTCCGGGGGCGGGTCCACCGGCTCCCTCACCAGCAGAGAGGACCGGTTCACCTGGACCAAGGTAACACACGGGACCGTACGTTCAGAGGCAGTGGGAGCGCCGGGCAGGCGAGGCCGTGGCCCTCGGGTACTGCGCGACCGATGGTTTGAGCCCTGCTTTCTATGGTCGGACGCAGATGCCACATTGAGGGCAACGACGCCTATGCAAGACCATCGCAACGTGGGAATGGTAGAAAGCTAAGGTATCCGCTTCTTTAATTATTTAATTAGCCCCCGAGAAGGAGTGTTTCATCAATCATGTCCCCTTTAAATTGGAATGAGAATCATTTGTCCGAATTTCTTACACCGAATTTCGTGTGTGTGTGTGTGTGTGTGTGGTGTTGCGCTCTGTTTCTGTGTGCTTTCGTGTGTGTGTGTGGTTTGTGTGTGTGTTGTGTGGTATGTGTGACGTGTTTGCGTGCGGTCTGTTCTCTGTTTTCCTCGTCTGTGCTCTGTGTCTTTCGCTACGTGCTGCGCCTTGTGTCTGTCTGTTTCTTCGTCTGTGTCTTTGTGTGTGTGTGCGCGTGTGTGTGTGTACGTGTGTGCGTGCGTCTGTCTGTTTCTTCGTCTGTGTCTGTGACTTCTTGTGTGTGCGCGTGTGCGTGCGTTTGTCTGTTTCTTTTCGTCTGGTGGGGTCTGGCTGACTTCTTGATAACCACGGTCAACCAGACTTGTGGCGCGTGCTGCGTGCGTTTGTCTGTTTCTTCGTCTGTGTGTCTGTAGTCTTCCGTAAAGTGAACGAGTGTGTGCGATATACACCTGATGAGTCTGGTCTGTTTCTTCGGATCTGTGTACTTCCGTGTGCGATGCGTGTGCCGAAGATCCAGCTTCGACCAAGCGTGTGCGTGTGCACGTACAGGAAACGGCTGCAGCCCCTCCTTGATGACGAAGCCCTCCACCAGGTGGGTCAGCACCTGTCGGCCCTCAGGCCACGCCCTCGGCATCCACCCGTCGCCCAGCTCCTCCTCCCCCTCCACCGATTGGTCGAGGGGGTCGCCCTCCCCTTCCTGTGATTGGCCGAGCCCGTCGGTGCTGCGCAGCGATAGGTCGAGGTGGTCCGGCCGGGCCGGGGGGCAGCTGCGTCAAGGTGCCATAGAGGGGGGGCGGCAGGGGTACGCGCTCCCGCTGGGGGGGCGGCGACGGTGGGGGAGGTTGGGGGGGACTGGGACGAGAGGCTGGACAGAGCTGAGGGGGGGGGGCACAGGAAGTAACAGTCAGCACAACAACTATGTGTGTTGCAATGGAAACATGGTTCAAAATGCATACCTGCTGTTCTCGAACCCTAAATGAATCATCAATAATTAAGATTAATACGATAAGAAAGTTAAGTTATCATTGCACTCTTTGGATCCTGGTGTGTGTGTGTGTGTGTGTGTGTGTGTGTGTGTGTGTGTGTGTGTGTGTGTGTGTGTGTGTGTCCTCCGTCCCCTGACCTGTGTGTGTGTGTGCTTGCTGTGTTTATGTGTGTGTGTGTGTGTGTGTGTGTGTGTGTGTGTTCCTCCGTCCCCTCGCGGTGCGGTAGCTACCTGACTGGTTGTCCGACTGGGTGGACATGCTCTCACAGAGGTCCTCTGTTCCCACGGGCTGAGGGTCTCTCCCGGGCTCCGGAGGCCGCTGGGTGTGCACTGGGAGCTGCGGTCCCGGTACCGGGAGCGGTCCCGGTACCGGCAGCTGGACTGGGAATGGGCTGGGGGCTGCTACTGGTGTGGTGGTGAGGTCCAGAAGGGGCCGGGGTTCGGGGCTCGGCGGGGGGACGGTACCCGGGTTCTGCTTTGTCTTTGGGTGGGGCTCTGGGTTCTGGTACCAGAGGCGGAGCTTCTTGCTGCCGTGGTTCTCCGGCTGGTCCCCGCCGCTCGCCTCCTCTCCTTCCCGTCTCTCCCTCCTCCTCTTCTCCGCGCCGCCTCGTCTCCCCCCCTCCCCTTCCTCCGTCACCTCCACCCTCTCCTCCCCGCCCACCACCACCACCACCGCCTCCAGCCTGGGCTCCTTCGCCTTCCGTGGGAGCTCCGCCTCCTTCTCCGTCACAGGCGCCTCCTCCTTGACCGCCGCGCTCTCTCGGCGCACAAGCTTCACCCTCTCCTTCTCCTCTCTTTGGTTGTCTCTCTCCCCCGTCGGCTCTCTCTCCCTCCCCGCTCCTCCCCCCCCTCCTCCCCCTCCTCCTCCCCCTCCTCCTCCCTGCTCCTTCCTCTCCTCCTCCGTGGACGTCGTGAGGGAGTGCTTCCGCGCCCCCCTTTGGGCCGCCCCCGGGGGTGAGGCGGGGGTGGAGGGGGCAGGGGGAGGCAGCGGGGGAGGGGACCGGGAGGAGGAGAACATCAGTGACGGGGGGGGGGAGGGCAGGGGGGAGGTCACCGCCGCCGCCGCCACCGTCTTCTTGTGCGGGGGGGGCGGGTTTCACACAGGGGGGGGGAGGGAGGGGTTCCCCTCCCCCCGGTCGCCCCCCCGCTGGTTTCTCCGCGGCGGGCGGCGGCGGCGGCGCAAGCGGCGGCTCCGCTACCGGCGGATCCGCTGACTGTGATTGGACGGCGGCCTTGGCGCTGCCGGCGGTGGGGGCGTGTTGCCCCTGGCGACCGGAGGACAGCGCGATGATCTGCAGCTGGCGCGCGGCCGACGGCGTCCGGTCGAAGCGGGAGAGCGCGCCCACGGCGACGGAGCTCTTCTGCGATTGGCCGGATTGGGAGGAGGGCGGCGGCTTGTGGAGGGGTGGGTTCTGTGCGGCGGCGGCTGATTGGAGGGTGGGGCTCGGCCGGGGGGCGGCGGGTTCTGTAAGCCGTTGGGGGGGTTGAGCCTCAGGGGGACGGCCCTCACTGGAGAGTAGAGAGCTGGGGGAGAGAGAGGGAGAGAGAGAGGGAGGGAGGGAGGAGAGAGAGAGAGAGAAGGGGAGGGGGAGAGAGAGACAGAGGGGGAGAGAGAGGGAGAGAGAGAGGGAGGAGAGGGAGAGAGAGAGAGAGAGAGAGAGAGAGAGGGGAGGAGAGAGAGAGAGAGAGAGAGAGAGAGAGAGAGAGAGAGAGAGAGAGAGAGAGAGAGAGAATAAATAAACCAAAAGTCAAAAAGACAGGATTAGGTTGAGAACAAAGAAGTTGTTTATATCTCAAACTAAAGATCTCTAAATCAAACTACAAACTACACTTCACGCTGATCACAACATAGTTTACAACGACGGACTTCATTGTAAACTCGGTTGCCGTGGCGATCAGCCAAAGAGCAAGAACCCGCTCTCCTCCTCCTCAGGGCCTCCGTGGCCCCTAATTGGTCAGCCCCGGTGTACCACGGTTACCGCGACGACTAATCCTTCACTTGTCGTTACCATGGCAATCAACCATGAGGGTGGGGGGGGGGTGCCTACCTGGGGGTGCGACGGAGAGGTGGCGGTTGGGCGGGGTCGGGCCCTCCGTCGCCGTGGCGCTGGGTTTGGGGCGGGGCCTGAGCGGGGGGAAGAGAGGGGTCCGCGGCGGGCGAGGGCGGGGGGGCCGAGAGGGGGGCTTCAGGCGGGAGGGAGGGGGGGATGCTGATGGTCCCAGGGGGGGCCGGAGGGTGAGGCTTCTGGAGGCTGGGGGGGCGGGGGGAAGAGAGAGAGAGGGAAGGGAGAGAGAGAGAGGGGAGGGGAGAGGAGAGGGGGGGGAGAGAGAGAGAGGGGGGAGGGAGAGAGAGAGGGGGGAGAGAGAGAGAGGAGGGGGGAGAGAGAGAGAGAGGGGGAGAGAGAGAGATGGGGGGGAGAGATGGGGGGGAGAGAGAGGCGGGGAGAGAGAGAGGAGAGAGAAGAAGGGAGGTCAGGAGAGGGGAGAGAGAGAGGGAGAGTTGAGTACACATCTCATAGACTTCCATGACACCCCTGTTTTGATTCACAAACATGGAGTCAATCACACACACACACACACACACACACACACACACACACACACACACACACACACACACACACACACACACACACACACACACACACACTTTATTGACAGTATAATTGTAATATTATGACGCCTGTGGTGTTGTTGTCCTCCTGTGAATGGTACGGTCTTGGTAGGCTCACCTGAGCAGAAGCAGGATGAGAGGAAGAGGAGGAGAAGGAGGAAGAGCAGGAGGCGGAGGAGGAAGTGGCAGAGGAAGAGACGGGACGCATTGCAGACGTGAGAATAAGCTGACCGGGGAGGAAGAGGAGGAGTAAGAGCAGGAGGAAGAGGAGCAGGAGGAAGAGGAGCAGGAGGAGATTTAAATACAAATGAAGGAGAGACATTGTAACCACTGACACTGGTTACACATTCTCACAGTAATGTGCGTGTGAAGTGTGTGTTTGTGGGAGAGAGAAATAGCTGCAAGTGTGAGTATGTGGAAATGACTTGAAGAAAGAAATTGTATTTTTCTTTTAAGTGGTGTCTGTGTGTGTGTGTGTGTGTGTGTGTGTGTGTGTGTGTGTGTGTGTGTGTGTGTGTGTGTGTGTGTGTGTGTGTGTGTGTGTGTGTGTGCGTGTGTTTGTGTGTGTTTGTGTGTGTGTGTCTGAGGGGTGTCCGTGTGAGACATTGTGTGGTTTATGTGCTATGTGTTGTTATCTCTTATGTGCTGTTTCCATGTTTTTATGTGCGTGCTCTCATGCATGCCTGTGACTGTGTGTTTGTGTGTGCGTTTGCATGTGCATGCGTGTGTGCATGCGTTTCCATGTTTACCATCTGGGCTCTGAGCAGCACCTGGTCTTGGCCAGACCCTTTGAGGCTTTTCCCTAAGAGCAATGCCTGCTGGGAAACCCCCTGCCTGACGGGCGCTGGGCTCTGATTGGCTCGCACGAGACCAGGTATCCCCATCGGATTGGTCTGTGGTCCCTGGAGAAACCAAGAGGAAAAAGGTGAGCGGCTCAGGAGACACCTGTGTGTGTGTGTGTGTGTGTGTGTGTGTGTGTGTGTGTGTGTGTGTGTGTGTGTGTGTGTGTGTGTGTGTGTGTGTGTGTGTGTGTGTGTGTGTGTGTGTGTGTGTGTGTGTGTGGAGAACAAACACATAGCAGAGGCATAACGGGAAAAATAAAAAAAGGCACACCAAAACAAACCCCACCTCTATATATAACACATATATGACATAGCTATGAACTACATCAATTCAACGGGGCACATTTCACATTTTGTTTTGCTGACTGTCACTTTGTTGCCGCCGGTAATATGACATAACATCACCCATGCATAGCAGGGGGGGGGGGGGGCACGTCTACATTTTAATTGGCCTGTGTTGCCATGGTGACGCCCGTGCAGGTTTAGCATAAACATTACAGGCGTCAACAGCAACAGCTTATTTTTGTCGTCATGGGGTGAATCGCATGTAAAGCAGTGATTTGCCTGCGGTGTGTCCACCCACCTGTCGGCCGGCGGGACTGGCGGGAGTGTGAAAGGGCGTGATTGGTCCAGGGGTCGCCGTGGACACGGGCTTCGTGTTCCCATTGGTCAGGCCGCCGGCCGGCTTGGCACACAGGGCCGGGTTCCCATGAGACGAGGAGGAAGAGGAAGAGGAGGAGGTGGAGGCGGCGAATGGGGTGAAGCTGGTCGCCAAGGGTGACGCCAGAGAGGAGAGGCCGGAAGGGGTAGAGGGGGCCGCGAGGGGGGAGCCGGCGGGTTGGGTGGTGGGGGAGGAGGGGGCTTTGACCTTTGACCCGCGGGAGAGGGGAGGATGGGGCGAGAGTAGGTGCGTAAGGCGGGGCCCACGGTGGACGTGAGCTTGGGCGGGGCCGGGATGGGGGCGTGCGAGGGCGGGGCTTTGGGGGCGTGCAAGGAGGCGGAGAGAGAGGGCGCCGGGTAAGGGGGGGAGGGGCGAGTGGAGGTGGGGCCGAGTGTTGGCGGGGGGGTGTCTAGAGGGGTGGGGTTGGGGGTGAGTCTTGGGGGTGTGGGGGTGAGTCTTGGCGGGGTGGGGTGTGGTGGGGGGGGAGCAGGGGGCGCTAGCCTCCCCCGGTCCAGCCTGGTTCTGCTGAGGTCCTCCCTCCATCCTTACTGCTGTAGAGAGAGAGGGGGGGAGAGAGAGACAGAGAGAGAGAGAGAGAGGGAGAGAGAGAGAGAGAGAGAGAGAGAGAGAGAGAGAGAGAGAGAGAGAGAGAGAGAGAGAGAGAGAGGAGAGAGAGAGAGAGAGAGAGAGAGAGAGAGAGAGAGAGAGAGAGAGAGAGAGAGAGAGAGAGAGAGAGAGAGAGAGAGAGAGAGAGAGAGAGAGAGAGAGAGAGGAGAGAGAGAGAGAGAGAGAGAGAGAGAGAGAGAGAGAGAGAGAGAGAGAGAGAGAGAGAGAGAGAGAGACTAACACTGTCACACTGTCAACACTACACTATCCCGAATGTAAACAGAAGGCCTACTCTGTGACAGACTATGTCAATGTAAAATAAAGACGCGTCATTTTTTTCCAAATATTAATTTAAATGTTTGTCAGCTTGACTGTAAATACCAATCAATACATGTGTGAAATCAATAGCGTTGTTGCTATACGAAAGAAAATAGGGCTACCTATAAAATGCAGGCCTATATTTTAATTCCCACACGTGAATTTGAATTTGCCGACAGCTTTTGCCATCGCCGTGTTATTTTTATTTATTTTTTGCAGTCCTTCGACAATGTGAAATGTGATAGCCAAGAAGATGACCTGCGACACGAACACAGACACACCGCCAAAAAAAACGGACAACACGTGCAAAACCCGCAGCCGCTTAACGTTGCTTCATCATAGGAGCAGCATCTGAACCATTGTCATGCGTATCCATACATTATAACAGTGTTATTAAACGATCAACAGAGTGACGATATGATAATGTAGGCCTATCCTACAGACACGGTTAATACGACAACACTCGAGTAGCGGGGGTTGGCGATCTAGTCAGCGGAATTCGTGCTTCATCATCACACACACAAGCAGGTGCGACGACGTGGTTTGACGTCTGGTTTCTCGAACCCTGCCTGACGATGAATGACGAACACAAGGACATGCACACCCACCTGCACGCCAATGAAATCAGGGGCCTATGATCATGATAATCAAACCCCAAAAAAATAAAGATGGAGACTGGTGGCCCTCGTATCTCCCGATAATAACATTTTAACTAGGCGCGTATTAAACGTGCACGGGCGAGGGGCGCACGGGGCGCGTGGCCGCGATGGCGGCATCATGAATCTTACCGTTTCTCGAAACCGGTGGTGGAGTTGTGCACGTCGGTCTCCTCAGTGTACATCCAGGAGCGTGTGCATGTTTATAAAGTGTGTGTTGTGTGTGTCTCTGAGCGGCGCTATGCTCAGGGTCGACAGCTAAAAGGGGCGTGCGCAAAGCTCACTTCCTCGTCTGACAGCGCAGGGGTTGAAGTTAAGCACGCGTCATAATCTCTCTGGGACCTTTTTTTATTTATTTTCTCACGGGTCTGTTCTGGTTTTGCAGCGTCTCGATAAAACCCGTCAAACCTAGCGTGGTCCTTATAATATTGTGCAATGCTTTTTGTGATTTTATTATTCACGATAACCCCTGGTCAGTTTAAGATGGACCTGTGTATGTGTGTGTGTGTGTGTGTGTGTGTGTGTGTGTGTGTGTTGTGTGTGTTGTGTGTGTGTTGTGTGTGTTGTGTGTGTGTGTGTGTGTGTGTGTGTGTGTGTGTGTGTATAGGAATAAATTACATCTCTATTATGGGCTGCTCAGGCAGTAGGCTACCTGTGATGGCTCCGTGAACAAGTGCCCGTGTGTTGCTGCTGCGACGCGGAGGTGGCCAGCAACAGTGGCGCCTGCGCGTGCGTGTGTCCACGGGCATTCATGTGTGTGTGGTTTGTATGTTTGGGCGCGCGCTCATGTGTGTGCGTAGACGCGCGCAGCCGGGTGTCTGTGCGTCTGTCTGTGTCTGTGTGATTATGTGTGCGTGCGTGCGTGCACGCGCGTGCGTGTATTCGTGTGTGTGTGTGTGTGTGTGTGTGTGTGTGTGTGTGTGTGTGTGTGTGTGTGTGTGTGTGTGTGTACGTGTAGACGTGTAGACGTGTAGACGTGTAGACGTGTATGCGTGTGTTATGGAGACTAGGAATGGAAAGCCTTGCTAAAAAGTAGTGGGACAGCGCCCCTTGGAGCTCAGGAGGACCACGGAAGATATATCCGTGGACTGAACTTGGCCGCTGTAGAATAAAGCATGTTTGTATGCATGTTCTGGTGAGTGCTGCATGTAGCGCTCAACTATTGTTAGAAATATTATCTAGAGTCTAAAGTAAGGGGCAATTATGCAAGCCACTGGCTGAAGAACCAATCCTCTGAAATAAAACGTGTCCAACATTGACAAGGCAATAGAAGTATTGACAACAATTGAACTTAATGTCTGTGTTATGCAGTAATAACGCAGCACAGGCGAAGCCTGGGGCCAATTTGGTGTTTGGTTCATCCAGTAGAGGTCATCGTAGGTCTACTTGATTAACAACTCAAACCGCCAGCGTTAGGTACATGAAGACTGAGACCAATAACACATCTGGCAGCGTTAATTAGGATAGGATTCAGCATAGAATTAGTCTACAATAGAATCAAATACAGGACAAATGTTTACCTGAAAACTGAACACATGTCAATAATTGATCATTTATTTAATTTAGATCATATATTTTTTTAATCATGTTATTTATTCAAACAATTTTGAAGGCTTATTTGAAAGAATCCAATCGTCAACATGGATGTGGACGATGAGACTAGTCAAATAAAGTTTGCAAGAGTCAATCAAAACTATTCTATACCCTCGTAGCCAAAATAGCCTACATCCCTCTGTGTTAAATAATGCAGTGAAATGTGTTGGGATATTGGTCTTATCTCCACGTATCAAACTCTCACGTCTATCAAGCAAAATGATTAAATATGCTTGAGTGATTTAAATATTTCTACTCCTCGGGTTAAACGACGCTGATTGGATGGCTGCCTGTCTGTTTTTCGTCCAGGCGGCCATGGTTGTAGTCCGCGGGTTAAACGACACTGATTGGATGGCTGCTTGGCTGTCTGTTCTGTGCGGCCATGTTTGTAGTCCGCGGGTTAAACGACACTGATTGGATGGCTGCTTGGGCTGTTCTGTGCGGCCATGTTTGTAGTCCGCGGGTTAAACGACGCTGATTGGGTGGCTGCTTGGCTGATCTTTGCGCGAGGCTGAGGCACTATCGGGGGCTTCGCAGAGCAGTCGCAGTTAGCACAAGACAACAAGCGCACACATACGAAGACGGTGGCCAGCACCGCTTTTCGGAATACTCTTTGTATATCTAAACACGGAAACCGGAATAATCGAAAGCCTGAATCATGGTAAGGATATTAAACGAATAATACGGTGAACACTTGCCCAGTGGCGTTTATTAATTATTATTATTTTTTACATAAAAGGTTGAAGCTAACGGCTAGCTCGGCTAAACGCGTTAGCCAAATGTTTTCCTGACTCATTATTGAGTAGTATCGTTAGCCAGGGTGCCATTTTGCACCACTGTAGGGGTTTTCACAAGGTTTTACCACCCTAACCGTTGCCTTTTGCCCTGTATCACATGGAGATATTGGACATGGATAGGCGGGATTGTTGGTTCCGAGTATTTAGAGACAGCCACGGCGAAGGATTCAAGTAAGTGCTGGATGGCTATGCTGCTAGCTCCCCGGAGCTAACCTTACAGTATTGCGGCTAACCTGGTTAATCCAACACTGCTAGTGTGAGCACAGGGTCCACACTGACAACAGACAGGGCTGATCACTGTGTCAGTCAACCCTTTTGGGGGAAATGTGGCCCACATTGGAGTTATTGAATCGAAACAGTTGTCACCGATTTGTGTTTCGCCATAACACCTCGCATCACGAAGCTGAGCTGAATATCATATTGCATAAGCAGTGTGGGTCACAGCTATTCAAACATTGGTAACGTTAGAGGCGATACGTACCCTGGTTTAAAGTGGCCTGAGACCTGTAGTCCATTACAATAGTGTCTGTTAGATCCTTTTGGATCCATGACATCCCAGGCATACTGGTGTGTTTTTTTAATTATTTTTTTAACAGCACACATGCTTAACAAAGACTTTTTAAATAAGTATTTGATACCTAGCCGTATTTGGCTCCACATGAACACTTCCGTAGTGGTATTTTAATTCACTGCTCGGTACTTTTGTTCTCAAGTAATGTATTAAAATGCATCGTGTCCCTCAAAAACGTAACACCACAAGACCTGTTTTCATGCTGCAAATACTGGTAGAGTTGGAGCAAACATTAAAAAAATCCCCTTTTAATCTGTGTCCAGTCGTTTACGAGGGTATCAATGCATGCTTTATGTTGGTCACATACAGTAGGACCTATATTGACTAGGGAAATATGCCTACATTTTCTTTTAACATATTGCTTTCACTCTCAACTGAACCAGACTTTGTAGCTCTCTCAGATATGTTATTCTGTGTTACTGTGAAGCAAGCCGTGAATATATTAAGGGCTTGTTTTCACACTGGGAGTATTGCTAATATGTGATCTGGACAATGTTGCAACCCCCCCCCCCATTGCCTACAAGAACATGCTGTGTTCAGTCGACAAGCCTGGACCTCAGGTGTGTAAACTCAGTGGGTCTGCCATCTTTGTGTTTGTCAACGTGAGAGGCTTACCCCACAACCAGTGGCCAACTGCTTCTGATTTATTGGATCTAGTTGAACTCTAACGGACATGCTTCGTATTCATAATCCAATCATTGTGTCAAATCATTGAGGTTATTTTTTATTCTCTTTTCTTTAATTCGTTATGCGAGTCGGAGTAGGTCAACAAAGTACACATTGGAATCGGCATTCTGATCGGCCTTTATTACGTAATTATTCTGGGTTATCAATTATCAACCCACTAGCTTGTGGATTCCCTCACCTTCCTCCAGGATCACCCCTTTGTCAGGCATGATGCTGGTTAACGTGTAGGTGGTGGCTGGGATGAGGGGATTGGTGGTACCACAGTGTCCTAGTAATGGGGTACTGGTCTAGAGTCACTGCCTGGACGCTTGAATGCTGAGCAGAAGAAATCACAAGCTGCTTACGCAGCTTGTGACTGTAATGCTGTTGGACAGCTCACGTGATCATCTCAGGACACACAGACACATAGCCGTAGCATTAGTCAAAGGGCTGGTGAGTTCGTCTAAGGTAACTGGTATGTTATAATTGAGTGCATCCTTTATGATGTAGTCGGTCTGTATTATTGTTCAGACTGGCCTCCAGGGACATAATAGTCATAACCAGATGACATGAGGTGATCGTCTAATACAAATTACAACTTGAGGTTGGAAATATTTTATGTTCCATCATACATGGAATTTCCATAGAAGCCTGGTTAATATAAACATGGTCCTGCAGTGTGTTTTCTGGATGTAGGCTAGTTGGGTTGGTCTGTCTGGCCAAAGCACAATGATTGGTGCAATAGGATTCACCTGGCTGAGCCTGGGTTTTCCCACGATGCCCTCGCACTCCGAGCAACATCACTTCCTCTTCCTCACATAGGATACCGGGCTTACTTGACCCTTGAGTCAGATAACTTCAAGTACCTGATAGACACAGATAGTGGCAGTGGCTTTTTGTAAAAGAGAAACCGAAATACAATCAACCATCAGGGAGACTGTGGAAGTCCTGGTCCAAACAGCGGGACTTCAAATCAGACAGGAAGCAGAAGAACTGGGTCACCGCATTGGCGTCCCGGTGACAGCGGAACTCCCATTGTTGTCGCGGCAACGTTGTTCCATCTTTCTCCTGCCCTCCCTAGTTACCTGATGCCTCGCGGTCAGTGATGACTTCAAAGGTTCCCCTCTGAAACACAGCCCCCCCCCCCCCCCCAGTGCATCTCATACTGCTGAGACCTCAGTGAGGTAATGCATGGAGGAATACGTCAGTAGGGAAACTGTATATGAAAGACTTAAAAAATGTGTATCTTCAACCCAATCACAACAAACAGACTTGGGTCTTGTTTGATGGGATGACCCCTGTTACCTCATCTGAAGTCTTTTAAATTGGTCCAATTATCTCATGGTAAACAGTTTCATGGTGGATAAGCCAGGGGTCAGAGTTCAACACTGTTTACAATGCATTTCCTCATTGTGTAGGTTGGGGCAGCTCTTCCACTAGCCAAATGAACACTGGCAGCGTGTGCGGAGCCCTAATGCCATGGAGTCCCTTGGCTTTGCTTTAATGCAGGAGTACTTCCTATGGTTTCGGCTTTTTGGCAGGAAATTACCCCAGTCAAGACAAGCCAGCAAACTGCTTTGTAGCCTAGCGTTTTTGTTGTTGTAGGTGGAACCCCAAAGAGAGATTCACCTTTTCAATGGTAAAGCCAGACAGGCAGCCTCTGATCCAATGTGATTGGTTAATATACATTTTTCAATATAATTAGTTAATGTGCAGTTTTACTTTCCTACGGTTGTGAAAGGGTGTGTTACGACCCACGGCAACTTTTTCACCCTTTTTTTTATTAGCGTTGTTCTGTATGAGCTTTAATGTGCAACGTATATGAAATGTGCCACACACCGTGGTGTTCTACTCAGAAGCCTTACCCTCTTCGCCATGCGATCATCAACATCAACGGCTGTCCAGAACCACCGCCACACAGCCTTACATCAGACACACCGTGGCATGATACTAAAAGTATACGAGATGCTTAACCCTCTCTTGGACCACACATCAACCGCTGCTCGGACTGGACTGTATAACGACAAAGCTATTTTAAAGGAGGCATATTATACCACCAGGTGTGAGTGTGATTAGCCCTACAAGCCGTTTCGAAAATCTGCCCCATTGCCACCTAGATCTGTGCTGGATAGATGAGCAACGTTTACGTCAGTCCACTGGGCAGGCTGGTAGACTGATCTATCCGGCACACATCTAGGTGGACACGCCCGCTAGTGATGTCATATGGGGCAGATTTTCGAAACGGCTTGTACCGGCTAATCACATTCACACCTGGTGGTATCTCACCAAGAGATGCAGATGCCAGCTCAAGCCACATAGCGCCTGCTGTAGAGCAGGTAACCTTGGCAGCAGCATTCTCAACAGTCATTCCTCGTGACGAAAAAAGGGCCCCATTGGTAGACCACCACAGATGCTGTAGTGACATGTTACGGGGCAAAATACATCGCCCCCGTTTATACAGCCGGAAAAAAGGGGTTCATTATGCCGCAGGAAACGATGGACCAACTATTTTGGTATTTTTGTTTGTTTGGAGAAAAACTGAAGAAATTGGGGTTTAAGTAGTAAATTGGTTAAAAATCTAGATTTAATTTGTAGGCTAATGTCAACATGTCGTTTTCACACATCGGGTTTATGAGCGGCTGTTGACAGACTCCCACGCAGGCAGGCCTGTTGCCTCACATCTATGACACGCGACACCGAATCACAGCAGGCGAAACTGGGACACGAGCCCTGGGTTGTCGTGTCTCTTTGTGACGGGAGGGGGGGAGGGGAGGGGAGGGGGTTGTGACCCTTGACCTTGGCGTGTCATCACTTTGCCCAGTGTGACGGAGGAATGTGTCCGCGAGAGAGTGCCGTCCAGTTTCACAACACGTCTGCAAGGAACCAGTGTTTTTTTAATTGGAGGAACTGGAAATGTGATCAGAGTGCGGCCTCGTGAGACCGGTCTCAGTTCCTCCGAGTTCACGCACGGAAGGTTGGGCGAGAGAGCAATACAATTTACACGGCGAGGGATTGAGGGAGGGAGAACCACCTATATAAAAAGCTAGGCCAATTGATACCGAGAGTCATTGTCTGACCTCCCAGTTACCATGGCAACTGAGGGAAGACTCAGGTAGGGCCAGGTTTTTTTTTGGTTTTTTTTGCGAGACCATACTTGAGTCCTGTCCGCACGGAGGGGGGGGGAGGGGATGCCAATTGATCGTTGGGTTTGTGTAGAATAATGGATCTGTTGGCCTGGAAACAGACAAAGGAGATGTAGCCCTACTAATTATGTCTTTATAACGCAGGATAAATAGTGCGATAGAACTGAATGGACCATTGTTTCTTTCTTACTGATATAATTTGCCTAGAGATGTTGTCCATGGTTTAATGGTACGGTTGTACATAAAAATGTTTTCAATATATTTTTATTTTTTATTAGGTGCTGTACAGTTTTAAATAAGTTTTAAATTAGAATTATTTTTGTGTATTGTTTGGTGTGACGAGGCATTGAAGGGACACGCCTCACAATTACCAATCTGCAATGCCGCCGATGTCAAAGTGCCGTCATTGATCTGAAGACCCCAGAACCATCTGAATGAACACGGACCACCGCCAACGGAATGTGCAGCAAGCATTGACTTTTGGGGTTTTCTCATTACAGAACTGTGTGTGTGTGTGTGTCTGTGTGTATACCATATAAACAAAACACACACCTACACATAGTCCTGTTCCCCAAGTATTTCGGGCAGAGCTGAACGGACCTCATGCGTCTCCCCTGCTGCACATGCCTGACGCATCCATGATGTGATTGGACGCAGGCGCAGGAAGTTAACAAATCCGGCCACTTCGCATCCTGTCTCCGTCCCTCCCCTCTGTGTCTGTGTGGCAGCCTCTCTCGGCCTTCCTCTCCCGGTCTCCCGACACGCTCCCTCTGGTCCATCTCTGACCCTGGGCCAGAGGGGGCGGTCCCCTGTCATCGCTGGGGGCTAAATATAGCATCCTGTGAGTCAATAACAATGACCCTTACGACACACGGTCTCAAAGACAGTACACACACACACACGCACAGACTTAAAACGCATAGTCACACACGCACACACACGTAAACACACACGCACGAAACACGCATACACACAGAAGCAAGCGCACATGAAGAGAAACACGCAAGCGCACACAGAGAAACGCACACAGAAGCGCACAGACGTCAACACGGAGCAAAATGGCACATGCACGGTACACGTGTCCTGCCCTGCCTTTTTATTTTTGCCCCCTCTTTTTCTATTTCTTCATCGTTCTCAGTACTCCCCTCGAGCCATGGTGCTTCTTCACTTCCTGTTTGTGTCCTCACCGGGGGGGTGACATTACAGTGCTGTGTTCTGTCCTTTAGTCTTCACGTCCTGGTCTGTAGCAGGTCATTGCACTCCTCCGGCCTCTCGTCCGTATCCTCCAGAGAGACGTCTTTCCGTTGGGACACCTCCTGTGTTCTTATGGTTTTAACCCTAGGCTCAGGCGGGGTGAGCCTTGTCCTATTTTGAGGTGAGGATGGTTTTAGATGACCTTACTCTATGGTTGAGTGTCCTAGGAGAGTGGGTGAAGACGTCATGGGTTCTGATGATGTCAAAGCCTTGTCCTGATTGTGATTGTCAGATGAAAAATGGCCAATAAACTGATTTTATTTTTATTTGAATAGGTGAATAGTATGACGCATAAACGATCCAACACCTTTTCAAAGGTGAAAAAAAATGTTTTCATTTGTCATGGTGTCTATGAAGGACAAGGCTGGCGTTTTGTGTTATTCTTTTTGCGGTCACCCTCAATCAAAACCAGACCCAATAAACAGATTTTATTTAGTAGAATAGGTAAATAACATGACGGATCAACAAGGGGAACAAAAGCACAGTGATGCCTCGTCAAGGTGGATGTGTTTAAGGGTGGAGGAATGGTTAATGATTGTATATCAAGGGAGAGGTACAAACCTAGAGGATGTCTTTTATTGAGCTTATCTCTCATTCACAACGTGTTTCAGACATCGATTACTGTGCAGAAAACACGATGCTCTGAACTCCTCTGCTCTTGTCTGCCTGAAGGGAAGCAGGAAGGCAGTGAATCGGCGGAGTGACGCGGGAGTCTGATTGGCATGGTTACCACCGCCGCCGCCCCTCAAGGCCAGTTCTGGCACTTTTCCAACGCCTAGCGCTTGGGGAAACCTTCAAGCATTTGTTGTTGTAATCATTATTTAGGTATTTTTGATATTGATTTATAGGCTTTTTTATACGGCTCTGAGACATTCCTGTCGGATTCCTACCAAATTGCCAGTTTTTCTGTCGTGGAGGACAAAGGTTGAGACTTGAGAGAAACGACACTTTGGTGACAGTGACGCATTCAAAAGCGTCACACATCATCTTGCGGCATAGTAGATAATTTGCGACGATACCCGATGCTAACCCGTTTCTTTTTCCTCTCTCCCTCAGGAATTTTTGTGAGGCAAGCCGTGTCTGTTAGGTGTGGCAGACAGCGCCACCCAGGTGTACGGAGTGGAACTGCAGTGCAACGGACAGACCGCACGTCATACTGCTGCTCCAGACCGACCGACAACGGGTTTCCACACGGGAACAAGCTCTCTCCGCCGGGAGAGGAGTCGGTAGACGGGAGAAGCGGGAAGCTCGCAGGAGCAGGAAGGTGTTGGCGTTCCTCCATCTTTCTTTTTTGACGGAGAGAAGGGAGCGAGGGGCGTGCGAAGATGTCGTCCGGCCGGACCCAGAACCCCCACGGGCTGAAGCAGATCGGACTGGACCAGATCTGGGATGACCTGCGCTCGGGCATCCAGCAGGTGTACACCAGGCAGAGCATGGCCAAGGCCCGCTACATGGAACTCTACACGTATCCCTGGCAACAGATGGGAGGGGCGGGGCTTGGCTGGGCTGGGAGGAGAGTGGGCTGCCGATTAATCGGGATGGCTCGCGTTTTTAAATCCCCCTAAATGTTTTCTGAAAATGTTTTTGTTACTTAAACACTTTTGAATTAGAAGTCATTTTTGTCTTGGTAAGTTTCCTGTGTATTCAGTGATCTAAGTGTATCGTTCTATCAGTTTCTCCTGACTGGGTGCCATCTTATAGGCAGGTTGTGGGTGCTTTAATGCCTGGTACGTCCTCTCCAGTGGGCGGCTGGGTTCATTATGTAGCCACACGGGTACAGATGGAAGCCAGTGGGCCTGGAGTATCCTCCAGTCATCGAGGCCTTCACGGTACCACTGATGAAAGGGCCTAATGTCCTACAGGGGCTCTTTATCTACTGCCGTAGCAATGCTGTTTGAGTCTTGTTCGTTTTCATCTAGCAATCGGACGGCCTCTTCATCTCAGCGTTGGAGTACTCTGAAGCAGGGTTGTCCAGTCCTTTACGCCTACAATGCTTCCCGGGGTGGAAACACTGGAAATAGCTGTGATTATCAGTCTGGGTATTTTGATCAGATGATGCAACTGGAATTCCCTTTCTATTAAGACGTGTGGACATGCAGATCGCATTTCTAAAGATTGTGGACTAGGATTTTGAGTAGGAATGATCACATTGTATTTGTTTAGCCAGTCTAAGAGGTATATTTTATATTCTTCATCACGCCATACATTATTCCTCCATTTCCCCATCAAGGTCTGGTAATTCCCCCCTCGTGGAAGTTCCTACTTAGCTGTTCCAACTGAGTCAATAAGAGAGGATGTGGTTCTGTATTCCAGACCTGAGACTTTCGGTTTCAGCTGTGAAACATGTCCTTTCTAACGCAGATTCTGCTTTCTACTGCTTCTATAAAGCCCCACTGATCGCATGTTAAGATATATTAGTCTAGTAAAGCTTTGGCTGAAAAGCTAAACCATACATTTGACTTAAAGACAAAGGCAAGGCAACTTTATTTATATAGCACTTTCTATACACGAGGCAGACTCAAAGTGCTTCACGGAGAAACATTGTCATACATTAAAATTAAATAATAGATATGTAAAAGACAACATAGGCAAAGTAAAAAAAAATGAGAAAAATAGATAAAACATAGGCAAAGCCAAAAAAGTCAGACTTCAATGATGTTGCTGATCTCATATTTGTTTCGGTGGATGTTTACAAAGCCCTTAACGATAAGCACCTGCAAGAGTGTACGTGGCTAATTATGCTACGCTAGCTTTGATAAGTTTTTCCATTCTGTGCTAGCTCTAACATGTCGTTCAATGCTACGCTAGCTTTGATAGTTTTTTCCATGCTGTGCTAGCTCTAACATGTCGTTCAATGCTACGCTAGCCTTGATGTGTGGTTCGATGCTCTTAACACCTCTGATGTGGTCAATGCTATGCCGGCTGTGACGTGTTCGATGCTACTCCAGCCATGACGGGCTGTGCTAGCGTGTTCAATACTAGCGTGTTCTGACGTGTTCAATGCTACCCGTTGATGCCTTAACCACAGCCCCCCCCAGACATGTCTACAACTACTGTACCAGCGTGCACCAGTCGAACCAGGGCCGGGGGTCGGCCCCGCCCACCAAGCCCTCCAAAAAGACCACCACCCCCGGGGGGGCCCAGTTCGTGGGCCTGGAGCTCTACAAGAGGCTCAAGGAGTTCCTCAAGAACTACCTGACCAGCCTGCTCAAGGTTAGCATGTTAGCCCTTAGCTCTACTGCTACAGCCCAGAGACGCTCCCTGTCCTCTATTGCGTGTTCAACATGTGGGGATGTTTAAATAGATGGCCAAACCAGAAGCTTAAAACCCACAGGCGTGCCACGGTACACTGGTGGCTTCAGCTTACTGATCGTACAGGTTTTTGTACGATAAAGACAACCGTTGTCTTTGAACGACTTTTGCTTTTTTTAATTGTAACTTTTTGCGCTATTAATTACAATTACATTTGTGTTTTTTATTTTGATTATACATAATAATAATTAGAAATATTTAATAATATAACAATATAATATATGTTATATATTGTTCATTTTAATTGATTTATTCCACCTTGTTCCTTGGACTCAACCTCCCATTCCTCGCCCCCACGCTCCCCCCCCCCCCCACGTCTCCCCCCCCCGTCTCCCCCTCCCTCTGCCTCCCCTCTCCCTCTGTCTCCCCCTCCGTTTCCCCCTCCCTCTGTCTCCCCTCCCTCTGCCTCCCCCCCTCTGTCTCCCCTCCCCCTACGTCCTCCCCCCCCCCCCCCCTCTCCCCCCGTCCCCCCCCCTCCAGGACGGGGAGGACCTGATGGACGAGTGCGTGCTGAAGTTCTACACTCAGCAGTGGGAGGACTACCGCTTCTCCAGCAAGGTGCTGAACGGCATCTGCGCCTACCTCAACCGCCACTGGGTCCGCCGGGAGTGTGACGAGGGCCGCAAGGGCATCTACGAGATCTACTCGGTAAGGAGGGGCCCCCGGGGCCCCAAGCATGGTCCTGGGGTCTATGGCTGCTTCACACCGGTCGTGAGAATCCGTGTTTTGCTCTAGCTCCTGGTCAGGAAACGGTTGACAAGGTGTGTGTGTGTGTGTGTGTGTGTGTGTGTGTGTGTGTGTGTTGTTGTGTGTGTGTGTGTTTCATTGTGTGTGTGTGTGTGTTTCATTGTTGTGTGTGTGTGTTTCATTGTTGTGTGTGTGTGTGTTTCATTGTTGTGTGTGTGTGTGTGTTTCATTGTTGTGTGTGTGTGTGTGTGTTTCATTGTTGTGTGTGTGTGTGTTTCATGGTTGTGTGTGTGTTTCATTGTTGTGTGTAATGCGTGTCATTGTTGTATGTGGGTTGTGTGTGATGTGCGTTGTTGTGAGTGTGTGTTATTGTTGTGGTTTTCTACTTGTGTGTCATTGTGTGATGTGCGTTGTTGTGAGTGTGTGTGTCATTGTGTGTGTGCCCACGTCGTGTGTGTGTGTGTGTGTGGTGGTGGTGTCCACGTGTGATGGAGGGGCTCCCCGGTTACGGTGAGCAGGAGGGGCAGTGACGGAGTAGTCACTGTATTTAGCCGTGCATATTCTTAGCTCCTTCAGTTGGTCTGAGGCTTCGATGTCTCTTCTATCATTTAGTTCCGTCTAGATCTACGGCTCCTGAAGGTCCACTTGTTTAGGAAGAACTTCCATTCATTTGCATCCTTGTTGTTTTAACCTTGTTACTCACTCTCTTCTCCTTCTCTTCTCCTCCTCTCCTCCTCTCTCCTCTCTTCTCTCCTCTCTTCTCTCCTCTCTTCTCCTCTCTTCTCTCTCTTCTCCTTCTCTCCTCTCTTCTCTCCTCTCTTCTCCTCCTCTCCTCTCTTCTCTCTCTTCTCCTTCTCTCCTCTCTCTCTTCCTTCTCTTCTCTCTCTTCTCTCTTCCTCCTCTTCTCCTCTCTTCTCTCTCTTCTCCTTCTCTCCTCTCTTCTCTCCTCTCTTCTCCTTCTCTCCTCTCTTCTCCTCCTCTTCCTCCTCTATCCTCCTCTTCTCATCTCTTCTCTCCTCTCGCCTCCTCTTCCTCCCTTCTCCTCTTCTCTCCTCTCTCCTCCTCTCTTCTCCTCTATCCTCCTCTTCCTCCCTTCTCTATTCTCCTCCTCTCTTCTCTCCTCTCTTCTCTCCTCTCTTCTCCTTCTCTCCTCCTCTCTTCTCCTCCTTTATCCTCCTTCTCCTCTTCTCCTCTCTTCTCTCCTCTTCCTCTCTTCTCCTCCCCTTCTCTCCTCTCCTCCTCCTCCTCCCCTCTGTGGCGTAGCTGGCGTTGGTCACCTGGAGGGAGTGCCTGTTCAGACCTCTCAACAAACAGGTACAGAGATGCTTAGATCAGTGTGTTAAAAGGTCCAATAACAGACAAGAGTGAACCAACGCGCACACAAAACACACAACTGTTTGGTGCTGTTAAGATGAAGAACCGTTAAACATAAGAACAAATCATGGTTGAATCACTTTTGGTGCACTCGCGTCACCAAAAGTGAAGCGAGTGTTCTTCTCGGGTTACTCGGGCGAGGATGGTCGCACAAACCGCACACTTTTGTGTTACAGCATCAAGCGAAAGTCTTGCCAAATCCAAATATTTCTACTTGAGTGAACACGCAAATTTGCATAGCTCGCATGAGTAGAACCAAGAGATTTTTACTTTGCATGCAATCATGCTACGCCTTCACTTTTGGAGTGAACGAACAGTCACAGTGGAATATCACTAACAAAGGGTTTAGATAAGAATCTTTTGTGTTTCGTTGGGCTAGGGATGGGCGATTAATCGAATTTCGATCTGTTTCAATTTTAGCTTCAAATGATCACAAAACTAATATAGAGTTTTTGATTATTTTTTTTTAATGTTTTTATAAGGGCAGAACAGCTGGATACATATCTGTGCATTATTTTAGATTTGAACGTTTTCTTTTTGACCATTGTGTGTATTTTCTTTTAAGGCAAAATTTCCAACATCTCAGTTACTAGGTGTTGTTGGGAGAGACGTGCTGAATAAATCCATCGTGTTGTCAAACTCTAAAATAATCGTTTGAATAATCGTGATTTCAATCGTGACCAAATTAACGGTGACTGTGATTTCTCCTGTGGTCGAGCCGCCGTGCGTTGAGCCTTGCGTGTGTCCGGTCTCCCAGGTAACGAACGCGGTGCTAAAGCTGATCGAGAGGGAGCGGAACGGGGAGACCATCAACACCCGGCTCATCAGCGGCGTGGTCCAGTCCTACGGTGAGGACCCCTTTATCCGGACCCCCGCCCCCCCCTACGTCTGAAGACCCTGCCCTTAATGTTCCAGACATCGATCCCGCCACTAGCATCCCTGAACAAGACGCCGTAGACTAAATGGCTCAACATCAAGGGACTAATACTAAACAATTATTCACCGAAGGCGAAGTGAAAACTGTTTAGAGAAAACTATTCACGGAGCCAGAGGTGACTAGTTGTTTTCGTATATACTACACGTGAACACTCAAATAAACAAGATAACACTTTTTGCCAGGATTAATTTGTGTTTATTAGCGGTATGTTTTTTTTTTTTATCAGCGTGAGGGGGCGACTGTCACGCAATTACCCAGAGTTTGAGATCTCAATCATGGGATGTTGCCCAATATCCTGAGATTGCGAACCATTCAAATTGCGCCATCGTAGGCGGTTGACGTGTAGCATATACTAAATAATTGTATCTCCTTGGTCTCCTCCTGCCCAAGGGACTAACGCATCATTGTATCTCCTGGGTGTCCTTCTCCTGGCTCTGTCTCCTCCTCCTCCTCCTCCTCCTCCTGCTCCTCCTCCTCCTCCTCCTCCCCCTCCGCCCCCCCCCCTCCCCCCCCCCCACAGTCTGGAGCTGGTTCTGAACGATCTGCGAGGACGTGTTCGCCAAGGGCCCAACGCTGTCTGTGTACAAGGAGTACTTTGAGTGCCAGTTCCTCACGGACACGGAGCGCTTCTACACGCGGGAGAGCACAGAGTTCCTCCAGCAGAACCCCGTCACGGAGTACATGAAGAAGGTAGAACCCCCCACACGCTCCGCAGTGTGTACCCGCAAACCACACACGTTCCCATTAGCAATTCTTTCCTTCCCGATACAGATTCCCGAATTTGAGTATCGCCCGATACCGCCTGTAAACCGATACAGATACTATAATACTACATTTTTATTCTTGTAGTTAGTCGTCTATGCATCCATCTTATCCAACTCGATAACTCGAACACGCGTATGTCAGAGACGACGCGTTTCCCATTCTGACTTTCCACCTCTGACCACTAACGAGCGCAGCATAACACGCACGTGTTTGTGATGTTCTCTGCCTGTGTGGTAAATGAGCTCGTCATATGATGGTATCGGCGCAGAGACTTGCGTCCTCGCAGATACCCCTTTAAGGCCGTGGGCGGAGGAATTTCCAATGCTGCATCGGTGTCGAAACAACTCTACTGCAAAAGAAGTTTTTCCTGGTGCCTCAACTTCCTGTTCCTGTGCCCCAGGCGGAGGCCCGCCTCCTGGAGGAGCAGCGCCGGGTGCAGGTCTACCTCCACGAGTCCACGCAGGACGAGCTCGCCCGCAAGTGCGAGCAGGTCCTCATCGAGAAGCACCTGGAGATCTTCCACACGGAGTTCCAGAACCTGCTGGACGCCGACAAGAACGAAGGTAGGGCGCGAGGTTCTCCCGTCGGGGCCGGTCCTCGGTTCGTCGGTCAGCTCTGGTTTAAAGTGACTCGCAGTGCTCGTTAAGGGGCCTGCTCGTTAAGGAGCCTGCTCGTTAAGGGGCCTGCTCGTTAAGGAGCCTGCTCGTTAAGGGGCCTGCTCGTTAAGGGGCCTGCTCGTTAAGGGGCAGGGAGGGGTTGGGTTCGGTGCTCCCTGTGGGATGCCAGGGTAGTGATCCATGAGTGAGCCCTTCTACTGGGAGCCAACAGCCCTCAGACTCTATCCTATCCTACCCCAGGATAGGGAAACTTTTTTCGGTTCTTATCCTATATGATTGATATTGTGTAGCATATTAGTGAAGAGGTTATTCTCCCGCTGTGGAAGATGAAGATGTACTCCGTTGTAATCATGGGGGCTTCAATGTCGGCCATCTTTGATTTCATCGGTATTGGCGTCTTGGCCGGGTCTCTCTTGTAAAAGAGATCTTCACCTCAATGAGACTAAACCTGGTTAAATGAAGGATATAATAACAATAAATTGGGTATGTGTTGTTGGCTGATGACACCGTCTTGTCCTCGTCTCTGGACAGACCTGGGACGGATGTACAACCTGGTGTCCCGGATCACCGACGGCCTGGGGGAGCTGAAGAAGCTCCTGGAGACCCACATCCACAACCAGGGCCTGGCCGCCATCGAGAAGTGCGGGGAGGCCGCCCTGAACGTACGCCGCGCCCCCAGGCCAGACGCCATCGCGATCCAAGGAGACTCACTGCATTTAAAATGTTCCTGTGCTTTGGTGACGTCACAAGTGGGAGGGGGTCCAGCTGGATGTATGCTGGATGGGATGATTGATCTGTCCATCTTACATCTAGGTGGACGCTTCGGCTTAGGGGTCGCTTTAGCTCAGGGGGTACCAGCAGGTTTCCTCTGTAACCGAAAGGCTGCTAGTTCAATTCCCAGAGTGTTGATGTGTCCCTGAGCAAGACACTTAACCCTAACTGCTCCTGACGAGCTGGTTAAAGCGTCTGCTAAATGCCCTAATTGTATTGACACTCCCACTTGTGATGTCACTAAAACACAGGAAAAAAGGCCGGATTTTCCAAACGTCTTGTAATGGCTGATCACACTCCCACTTGGTGGCGCAGATAGCACCCCTTTTATATGTGGGACTGGTTTATTGACGCATAAACAAAAGTGCTTGGGTTTGGTTGAGGTACTAGTGGATTTTGTTTATAGGCGTATGTTTGTCGTTTTGGGCCATCTGGTCGCTGTAACCAACCGGCCTCCTGAGTGTCAGGCTAAGCTCTGCGTACGGTGTCTCCCCCCCCCACAGGACCCCAAGGTGTACGTACCAGACCACCCTGGACGTCCACAAGAAGTACAACGCCCTGGGTCATGTCCCGCTTCAACAACGACGCCGGCTTCGTGGCGGCGCTGACAAGGTGGGTTACCGCCAGCGACAAACGGGGGACAAAGCAAAATGGCCTTTTAGATGACTAGTCGCTGTCCCTGTTAGCGTGGCCGCTGATAGACATTCACAGGAAAATCCCACAATAACACAATGAGGCTCAATATTAAATAATAATGACATTGAAATTACCCACAGCCACGCACGGCGATATAAACACAAAGGATTGGCTTTGTTATACAGCGGCCAGGCACTGATGTGGTACCCGCCCGCGTAGTCTGCGCTTTTATTGTGACGCCAGTGGGGGCCGAGGGAGCCGTCGTCTCACGGGTCTCTCCTTCCCTCCCTCAGGCCTGCGGTCGCTTCATCAACAACAACGCCGTCACCAAGATGGCCCAGTCGTCCAGCAAGTCCCCTGAGGCTACTGGCAGGTACTGCGACTCTCTGCTGAAGAAGAGGTGAGTGTCCATCCGTCGTCTGTCTGTCCGTCCGTCTGTCTGTCTGCGCTTGTAGTATTTTGTTCAATGTGCCAAGATTAAAGACGGTATCTACAATCATTCCTCCTAATTATTTGGAATGATTACGTTTTGAATGTCGGAGGCACGTTCATCCTTAACGACGCGTTTTAGTATTCTCCGCGAAACGACTCGGACCTCGGCTGTGACGCCAGGCCCACCCTTCAATCGTTTTATTATGGTTCGCTCGGCCGCTGGAGAAAAACATGGACGCCACCGGAAGGCTGTTGCCGCGGTATTGGCAGAGTGCCAGGCGCTGAAAAAAGTACGCTATAGCCATAGGCGGCCGGCGTTCACGGGCGCAGTAAGGTATTTCAGTAATACGAGGATGAAATTAACATTTAAACCACCAAAGAGGTCCAACACAACGAGAAAGTTCATACTTCAAGTCACACGGCGCAGCCATCTGAGTTCTTCTCGGAGTCCGCATCGAGAAAAGGGGCGCTGTTTAGGAGTGTCGCTAGGCACGTCCTCGGACTCGAGACGGGTGATAATAAAACGCACCGTTAGTAGATGCATGTCCATTTAGGAAGCCTCCTTGGAAGCCCTGGTCCCCATGTCCCGACCTAGCCACGACACTAGTGGGACGTCAGTGTTCGATTGCGTTAAAGGTCAAAGGTCGATGAGGGGGGGGGGGGGGTTGATGAAGATACATGGTGAAGATGTAACTGAGGGTTCTCCTCGTGTTCTCCAGCTCCAAGACCCCGAAGAAGCAGAGCTAGAAGACACCCTCAACCATAGTGTGTGAGTGGGCCCCCCCCCGCGTGGTGTGTGGTGTGGTGTGTGTGTGTGTGGTGTGTGTGGTTGTGTGTTGTGTACTCACAGTACCGCGTTTGATATGAGGATACTCATGTAAAGCAAGGGGACCATTTGAATTTAAAGACAGTAGTTTGGCACTCTGTTGTTTTCCAATTGAATACTTACACATTAGAGGGTTCTAGTACCTTTATACAACTGTTCACGTGTGTGTGTGTGTGTGTGGTGTGTGTGTGATGTGTGTGTGTCCTCTGCCAGGAGTGGTGTGTTTAGTAGTACATCGAGGAATAGGACGTGTTCCAGGCAGTCTCACCCAGATGCCAACCGCTGGTTCACCAGAACATGCGCCAAAGGCGGACGACGCGAGGCTACAGGAACTCCCAACCAATGTGCGCCCCGAGATAACAACGTACACAGCCACTCTGCACCCCGAGATAACGACGAACACACCACTCTGCACCCCCGAATGAACGAACGACACACACTCTCTGTCCCGAGATAACGACTACACACATCTACCCCAGATAATGACGTACACACCACCGTACCCCGCAGATAACGACGTACACACCGACTCTGCACCCCCGAGAAACATGGATACACACTCGCACCCCAGCAACACGTATACACCACGCTGTCACCCCAACCAAGACGCTGCCAACCGCTACAAAACACATGAGCAACACATCATCCCGCTGTCGAAGAACACCTGTAGGACTTATCAGGCCTAAACAAAACACTGCGACGTTCCCTGCCCGTTTTGCGTCCCACCGCTCCCTAAACAAAGGTTCCCCCCCCCCCCCTCATAAAGGCATCACAGTACCTCCAGATAGGGGGCGCGCTGATGCGACCATCCCGCTTTCTGCGAGGAACGACCTGGAGGCTTCTCCAGACCCGTACTTCCGGGCTACAGGCTGTCATGTGTGAACGTCCTCGCAGTCCGCATCCGCTCAAGGGCCTGCGATCCCTGCCTGTGTTTCTTCGCCTGGCAGCCATACGCGTGCGGTGAAATCCACGTCCGCTCAGCGCATGTCCAGGACACGGCGTCAGCCAAAGGACCTCAACGACAGTTCAAAGAAGCACCTGCGCAACTCGAACCCCTGGGAACGTAAGCTGGGCACCGCACACAGGCCCTTCAGCCGCCACAACGCCCCGGCCCTCACCTCCTTCACCAGCAACCTCTTCACCCATTCACCTCCTCACCGTCACAGCTCCCAGGGTGTACGCGCACCCGAAAAAGTCTTAAATGTCTTAAAATTGCAGTTCTAAATTTAAGGCCTTAAAATTCGTAGCAAAGGCTAACCTGGTCTTAAATACGTAACTGAGTCTTAATTTGTTGGGGCGCAGGACTATTTATTATTTCTCGGGCGTTTCAGGGAGGACGTAGAGAGGCTCTTCTGCTACTGCATATAAAAACGAATATCTTGCGTGCGTAGCTAGTCTGCGACAATGGTAGGTCAGCATCAAGACAGTTGGGCTGGGAAAAGACGTCGGGTCCGAATTGCTCGCGTCTTTGCCAACCCCAACCACGCTGTTTTAGTCTAATTCAATTCAAGTGTATTAAAGAAGTCTAAAAATCTAAATTGCCTTGCTGAAACTGCAGATACCCGCTCCCATTCATCACCCTCTCACGCTTCACCGTCACTCCATCACCAAGTCGCCAACACCCCGTCTGTCTCCAAACTCACCTCGCCTTCACTGACATTCAGGGATAGCAGAAAAAATTGTCAGAACAAGAGAAACGACGACGTATGCTCAATTCAGTACAAGTTACCCACCCTGCCGTGAGCCCGTGCGCGGTTGTTGTTCGTTGTGTTCAGGGACTTCAGCATCCGAGTGCTGGAGATCCGGTCGGCCGTTCCAACAGCCGTTGCTACCTTCGCTGCTCGCTCTCAGAGGTAGAGAGAGACTTAGTAAGCTCCACACGTTCACCGTGATGATTTAATGTTATTAAGTTCACACCGCACCCCTCGCATACTAGTCTGCAGGTCGTCTCTCCTCCCTCTCCCCCTCCGGTCTCGCCTCTCTCTCCCCTCGCTCCTCTCCTCCCTTCTCTTCTCCTCTCTCCCTTCTCTCTCTCGCCGCTCCTCCTTCCTCCTCTCTCTCTCTCTCCCTCTCTCTCTCTCTCTCTCCTCTCTCTCTCTCTCTCTCTCTCTGCTCTCTCTTTCCCCCTCACTGGTTCTCGCTTCTCTCTCCAGCGGACGTAGCTACCTAGCGCTTCACAGCCTTTTACGCCAGCAGACACAGCGCAGGAAGCTACGTGGCCTACCAGTGTCCAAAGGAAGCTGTCCCTGAAGCAACTGCTCAAGAACACGTAGAACCTCACCGCAACACACAAACTAGAACAGGGGAGAACACCCACATCCACTACACTAAACTACTAGAAAGGTAAGACTCCACATCCACACACAAACTACT
>OLKM01002807.1:0-54042 GCA_900291075.1 Melanogrammus aeglefinus | reverse complement strand
TGTCTTTCGAGTGCGATTGCACAGATATCAATCAATCAATTTATTATTTAAAGTTACAAAAATTAACCCATGGTACAGTCTCAATACACTTTACAAAGTCTCAGTACAATAAATAACAAATATTAAAACAATATTGAAACACCACAGGAATATGATAAACAGTTAAAAAATTAGTTTAAACCTAAGTATTGAGTAAAAAGGTATGTTTTAAGATGGGACTTGAAAATTGCAGTGGATTGAAGCTTCTTTGATTACATAGTGGGAGGCATTCCATAGAAAAGGAGCCACGGGTAGGAAAAGGCCCTGCCACCAGCAGACTTTTTATTGATTGTGGTATGACAAGGAGGTTAGAACTAAGAGAGAACGGAGTGTGGACGTGGCGGAATGTAGTGAAAAAGTAGTTCAGTTAAATAAGAAGGTGCAAGTCCATTTAATGTGCCTTATAAGTTAAGAAGAAAGCTTTAAAATCGGCTCTAGCCTGAATGGGCAGCCAATGTAATGATGCCAGGACAGGAGTTATGTGACAGTCTACCTACTTGTTTTTGAGTCTGGCGGCTGAATTTTGCACCAGCTGAAGGCTCCTATTAGAACAGATGGTGGAGGCCAGAAAAAAGGACCATTACCAGTAATCCAAATCGGGAAGACACAAGGGCATGGAGAAACCACCTCGGTGCTACGCCGGGGACAGAGCAGGGAGGATTTTAGCAATGTTGCGCAGATGAAAGAAGGCGACCTGGGTGGTTTCCTGATGTGAAGTCCGGAAAGTCAGGGTTGGGTCAAAAAGTAATGCCTAGGTTTCTAATGTGTCATGCTTTCAGAGATTGAACAGCAGCCATCCGATATTAAAGAACAGAGACTCTCAAGAGAAGTACTTGTAGTTATTGGGCTTAATCACCATCAAATCAGTCTTAGCGGTATTAAGCATGAGAAAGTTTTGACTCATCCAGGTCTTGATTCGGCGAACACATGATTCCAGATTTTGTATATGGGAGGGGTCATTAGGCTGTAGTGGGATGTAGAGCTGTGTGTCGTCAGCATAGAAATGGAACTTTATACCATATTCGGCAATTATCATACCCAGAGGGAGCATGTAGATACAAAACAGCAGGGGCCCCAGGACAGAGCCCTGGGGCACACCAGTGGTAACCGTAGAGCATTCTGACAAAGAGTTATTGAAACGGACACATTGGGTTCTACTAGATAAGTAGGACTGGAACCAGGAGAGCGCCAGCCCGTGGATACCAACGTAATGCTCCAGTTGGTGTAGAAGCACACAATGATCTACTGTATCGAAGGCCGAACTTAAGTCAAGAATTAAAAGTAAGGAGGCTGATCCAGAGTCAGCAGTGACAAGTAGGTCGTTAACTACTCTAGTTAGGGCAGTCTCAGTAGAGTGGTAGGAGCGGAAACCAGACCTGAAAATTGTCAAAAGAGATTATTGGCAGAAAGGTGGAGAGTCAGTTGATCAGCAACAATTCTTTCAAGTATTTTAGATAAGAAAGGCAGAGTGGAAACAGGTCGATAATTTGCAAGAACCAGTGGATCGCTATTTGGGTTTCTTGAGGAGTGGTTTAATGATAGCAGATTTATAGGTTAAGGGGACACACACCCTCAGAGAGGGAAGTGTTAAAGATGGCACGTATAGGGGCACTCAGAATAGGAAAGAGTTCCTTAAGGAGGTCAGAAGGGATGGGATCTAGTGAACATGTTGTTGGCTTTGAGGCGGCAACCATTGAGGCCAGGGCCTCAGCAGAAATAGGTTTGAACTGAGAGAGTGAACTCGTGGACCAGGACACAGAGCACTGGCTGGACATGGTACTAGAGGGCTGCTGGCTAATGATATTGTTCCTTATTTGGGAGATTTTATCGGTGAAAAACTCTAGAAAATCATTAGCTGTGAAAGAAGAGCTCAGAACCGGTGAAGAGTGTGTAAGCCTGGCCACAGTATTAAACAGGACCCGATGATTGTTCTTATTGGTATTTATCAAATTGGAGAAATAAGAAGATCTGGCAGCAGAAAGTGCATGTTTATAATGTTTAAAGCTAAGAGTCCAGGCGAGGCGTGAGGACTCTGATTTACAGGTGCGCCATCGGTCTTCAAGTTTACGACAAGCCCGTTTTAAAGAGCGAGTGAGGTCGGAGAACCAAGGTACAGATTTAGTTAGAGTGCCTCTACTGGTTCTAGGAGGAGGCAAAGAAACCAAGGCGATTTCTGACAGTGCTGAGCTGTTTGGCAGCATAGGCTGTAAGGTGTCGTTTATCGCATGATCATAGACTCTGTGTTATGCAGACAAAGTGAGATTCAGAGTTTGTCTGGCAGCGCGTAAGTGTTAAAATGTATCAGAGCTAGATGAGGGACTTATAACGATAGGGACTTAACACATGTGTTAATGACACGAAAAAAATGAGGGTTAGATTCAGAGCGATTTGTCTGTGCATGCGTGAGAAGGTTAAAAAAGATACAAGAGTGATCCGAGACCGGGACCTGAAGAATAGAAGGGAGGTCAGTAGTAATATCCTTTGTACAGACTAGATCCAAAGTATTACCGAGATTATGAGTGGGGCCAGTGACATGTTGGATGAAGTTGAGACTAAAAAGAAGGTCCAGAAATTCGGTAGCTTTGGAATCCAAAACATCATTTATATGTGAAAGTTCAAGGTCACCGAGCAGAACTATTTTGTCGTACTTAATCAAGGCGGTAGATAAAAATTCAGAGAACTCAGGTTAAAAAAATGGGATTAAACCTGGGTGGGTCTATAAATGAGTAATGCCGAAGATATGTTGGCGTGTTTCCAATAAGGATGGCCAGGTACTCAAAAGATGTGAAGTCACCGAGTGAACATACTGTACAGGGAAGTTGATTAAGAGAAGATAACTGCAAAGTCCCACACCCGTTTCTGTCTTTCCTAGCGGAGAATAAGAAGCTATAGTCAGGGGGAGACGCCTCAATAAGAACAGCACTGGCAGTGGAGGAAAGCCAACATTCAGTGAGGAAAAATAAATGCAGCCCATAGTGAGTAATAAAATCATTAATATAGGATGTCTTGTTTGTGATATAGGTTGCTTGTTTGTGATAGAAATAATTGGTTGGATGTGTGCAGAGCTATTTATTTGACTAAATAGCTCTGTCTGGATGTGTTGGCGTTGCATCAACTGAGGTCGTAAAGACCTTTTCTCTTAGGGAGGTTCCTAACTAACTATTACCCGGAAGTATCTAAGTGGCAGCCATGATGGGAGCTTTTTGAATCATCTTAATGCTCAGGAAAGGTGACGCAATGCTTCCTTTCTCATCTCCTTTGGCCCAGGTTGCACTGAGCCTACACTGGACCATCCATAATGACCACAATTCCTCGCGGCAAGAACATTTAGAGGATGTTATGTTCTCTGGCAGATAGTTTTTCAGGCCAAAAACTTTAGCGGCGCATGCAACCGCTAAGATGTTCAAATAAGGACATTGCCTATAATATCCAGAGGCGCCTCGTAATTGTGTGTAATGGCATTTTTTTTTTACCACAAGAGGGAGGTGCAGCCAAGTCAGCTGCTATGACTAGACCCTTACACCATAATAAAAGAGCATTTTTATTGGATAATAATTCAATTATTATGATGAGTAGTCACCGTAGAGGTGACAACTATATGCAGATTATAACCTATATAATATTAAAGTCTCGCCCAATCAAAAAGCAGAGAGTGATTTCACCAGGGGAAGGTTTAGGGACAACGTCATTCCATTCGATCGACATTGATGCTAGTAAACTCCAACTCCGGTTCCATTAATGTTTACAATCCACCCCTTAATGTAATGTTTTTAATAATGACAGGCTTTTGATTTGCACTAAGGCTTGTCAATAAAAATTGGACAGGGAAAATTGGCAAGTATGGGATAGTTAGGTGATAGTTGTAAGACCCAATTCAGTTTTGGGTCAAACAACTGAAATTGATCATACCTGTACACATGACAGGTATGAAAGAAAGTCTTTCTTTGTGGCTTAATTTCTTTCCTTCTTTCCTCACAGTCTTGAAACCAGGAGAGCAGTGTGTGAAACACAGCGAGCCCACTTTACTAGACACTTTTAGGATTTCCCTCACTTTGTCGTTGCTCCACCGCCGAGAGGATAACAGTTACAGCGTGGATCAATACAGGACTTAATCAAAGGAGACCCACGGAGGGTAAACTGTTCAGTAACTGTTTGGTCTGGATCCAGTGTGGAGCCATTCATCACACTGGCAGAATGCTGCCATGGAAGATGCTAATGGCCACACACACACACACACACACACACACACACACACACACACACTGCCACGCACACATGCTAATGGCACACACACACACACACACACACACACACACACACACACACACACACACACACACACACACACACACACACACACAGAGTGGCTGGGTTGTCTTTATTGATCCGAGGTCCGTGCAGTTGTAGGGTTTCAATGCTTACATCCATGTAGCTCCGTGTTAGAGGCGAGGGGGGGTTAAATAGCCAAGTCAGCTCAAAGCAATAGCTCACAGTAGACAGGGGGGGGGGGGCCCTGGTAAACAGCAATATCTTATAGTGTGTGTTTGTGTGTGCGTTTGTGTGTGTGTGCATGTGCCCTCGTGTGCATGTATGTGTGTGTATTTGTGTGCGTGTGAGGGTATGTGTATTCATGAGAGATTCCGAGAGTGGGAAAAAGGCAGAGAGAGAGAGAGAGAGAGAGAGAGAGAGAGAGAGAGAGAGAGAGAGAGAGAGAGAGAGAGAGAGAGAGAGAGAGAGAGAGAGAGAGAGAGAGAGAGAGAGAGGAGGGGGAGGGATTAAGGTGGGGTTGGTGTTGGCAGACAGAAGACGGAGCGCTGCAATAGGTGGTGTAGAGGAGGAGAGGAGCCACGTCCTCCATGTTTGATAACGTTGGCCTGGAGGGGTTTGTTGTTTCACTGGGAATTATGGGAATACTGGGATGAGTTTTTTTGCATGTTCAGGGCAGTGGGACACAGAGGATCCTGGGAAATATTAGAAAACTATATACTATATATTATATTAAAGTGCTTTGGGCACAAAATATATCCTATGCATATACACCTGCACACATATTAACACAAACATAGGCAGGCCGGCAGGCAGGCAGGCAGGCAGGCAGGCAGGCAGGCAGGCAGGCGCACACACTACACACACACACACACCACACACACACACACACACACACAGCAACACACACACACACAACACACACACACACACACACACGCTAACGCATAGCTAGCGTCATCGTGTTGAGTAGCTCACCGTAGGGTCAGCTCTAATATCAGATTCTAAACCATTGTTTACATATTAAAGTCTCGCCCAATCAAAAAGCAGAGAGTGATTTCACCAGGGGAAGGTTTAGGGACAACGTCATTCCATTCGATCGACATTGATGCTAGTAAACTCCAAACTCCGGTTCCATTAATGTTTACAATCCACCCCTTAATGTAGGACGTCTGTTATAATTGGAGGACAATCAGTCTAAATGAAATCCTTTAGCCTTCTAAAGGAACTACCTTTGCTTTGAGTATACACATGCCTGCATGTGCAAAAGTCACACACACACACACGCATGAATCTATGCAAATGCATATTATTCACATGTAGTAGCAAACTTGTACGCAAAGATAAAATGGTGCATAGGAGAAGAGCAGGCTTATTGAGAGGGCAGGGATTCTAGTAGATCTCAAAGCAAACCACATCTCTTTAGTCAGGGTCTCGCCTTGGCTGTGAAGCAGAAATGAGCCGTAACCCTTTACTCCTACATTTTTCAACAATTGTTTTATTTATTAAATGTTCTATAGAAACAACAGAACAGCTGGATAAATAAAAATATTCGGTTTGAACATTTTGTGTATTTTGTGTATTTAAGTTCTCAGTTACAAAGTGTTTTCTTTGGAGAGAAATGCAGAATAAATGAAAATCAAACATAATCGTTGGATAAGAATACTCGGGATATCAACACACGACACACACACACACACACACACTCACACACACACACACATCACACACACACACACAGCCACACACACACACACACACCACACACATACACCACACACACACACGCACAGACAGAGTGGCTGGTTGTCTTTATTGATCCGAGGTCCTGCAGTTGTAGGTTTTCAATGCTTACATCCATGTAGCTCCGTGTTAGAGGGCGAGGGGGGGTTAAATAGCCAAGTCAGCTCAAAGCAATAGCTCACAGTAGACAGGGGGGGGGGGCCCTGGTAAACAGCAATATCTTATAGTGTGTGTTTGTGTGTGCGTTTGTGTGTGTGTGCATGTGCCCTCGTGTGCATGTATGTGTGTGTATTTGTGTGCGTGTGGGGGTATGTGTATTCATGAGAGATCGTTCCCGAGCACGAGAAGGGGGCGGGGCTGGAGGAGTGCGGCCGGGTCAACGAGGACCGGGGCATCCAGCGGCTGGAGGCCATGCTGTTCGCCATCGACCGCATCAACAGCGACCCCATGCTGCTGCCGGGCGTGTCTCTGGGGGTGCACATCCTGGACACCTGCTCCAGGGACACCTACGCTCTGGAGCAGGTGAGCAGGCACCGGGGCTGGGGAGGGCAGCACAGTCTCACTCCCAGATCGTCACAAAGTCACGACAGACACAGTCAACAGACACTGACACAGACACAGACACTGACAGACACTGACACAGACACAGACACAGACACTGACACTGACACTGACACAGACAGACACTGACACTGACACAGACACAGACAGACACTGACACTGACACTGACACTGACACAGAGGAGTGACAAAAGGGAGCATGCGGTATTGTGTTGACATGTCTCTATGAATGAAGTTCCTACGGTGCCGTCTGCATCCCCGAGCATGAAGCCTGGAAAGCCTCACTCTCTGTCTGCTGCTGTTTGACTGTATAGTGGATACCATCCTCCACCTACCTCTCCTCCTCACACCCCTAATCACTGCTTCTTTCCTCCAAGTTATTCCTGCTGCTAGACGTCTTCTGTGGCCTGTGTGTGTGTGTGTGTGTGTGTGTGTGTGTGTGTGTGTGTGTGTGTGTGTGTGTGTGTGTGTGTGTGTGTGTGTGTGTGTGTTCGCGCGTGTGTGTGTGTGTGTGTGTGTCAGTCAGTGTGTGTGTGTGTGTCTGTGTGTGGTTGCACATGTGTCTATGTGTGTCAGTGGGCACATAGTCTAGTTGTGTATGCCTCTGAGTCCTCCCGGGTATGTGCGTGTGCGAGGACTACAGTATGAGTATGTCTATGTGTGTGTGTGACTTGCATTAGAAGCAGAAATGAAAACACACAGCTCCCCTCCTCTGCACCATGTTCCGTATGCCTCTGAGTCCTCCCGGGTATGTGCGTGTGCGAGGACTACAGTATGAGTATGTCTATGTGTGTGTGTGACTTGCATTAGAAGCAGAAATGAAAACACACAGCTCCCCTCCTCTGCACCATTTTCCCTTTTTCATTTTTTTTTACACACATTCAGCCCTCTCTCTCGCATTCAGCCCTCTCTCTCGTATTCAGCCTCTCTCGTATTCAGCCTCTCTCGTATTCAGCCTCTCTCGTATTCAGCCTCTCTCTGTATTCAGCCTCTCTCATATTCAGCCTCTCTCATATTCAGCCTCTCTCATATTCAGCCTCTCTCGTATTCTGTCCGTTCCTACAGTAAGTCTCTCTTCCTCCTTCCTGGCAGGAGAAGACCCACTCCCACCAACAGAGTTCCCACTCCCCGTGTCTTCAGCAGACTGTATTCTGTGCAGTCTTTGTGCATTGGTCCATGGGTCCCTGCGAGTGTGTGTTTGAGATCTTTGTTTGCTTATGAGTATAAAGTATGTGTGTGCATGTGTATACGTGATTAGAAATCATAATGAGAAGGACTTAATTCAACTAAAGTGAAAAGTAAAGGGAATATTATAGACATCACTAGAGCCAAGATGTCCGTCATTTATTTATGATTCCGAGATTTTATTCATCGTTGCTTTTGTCTCAGTGTGTCTGTGTGTGTGCGTTTACGTGTGTGTGTTTGTGTGTGTACATGTGTGTGTGCGCGTGCCTGGGTGTGTTTGTGTTAACATGCATCCGTGTCGGTATCTTTTTCTTCCTCTGTGAATCCTATTCAACATTGAGTTCATTCCTCACAACATTTGACTCAACCAACGACTCCACAACTCTTATTTTGAAGTTGACCATGTTGAGCCGTCCTCCCCCTCTTCTCCCTGCCAGGTGGCCAACCTCCTGAGACTGTTCCAGATCCCCCAGATCAGCTACGCCTCCACCAGCGCCAAGCTCAGCGACAAGACGCGCTACGACTACTTTGCCCGCACCGTGCCCCCAGACTTCTACCAGGCCAAGGCCATGGCCGAGATCCTGCGCACCTTCAACTGGACCTACGTGTCCACCGTGGCGTCGGAGGGCGACTACGGCGAGACGGGCATCGAGGCCTTTGAGCAGGAGGCGCGGATGAGGAACATCTGCATCGCCACCTCCGAGAAGGTGAGCGGGAAGGCTGGGAGGTTTGGGAAGTGTTCAGGGAGCAGGATCCCATGCTGCATGGAACAGAGAGGCACGTTGTAGAAACAGAACATACATGATGGTATGCTGCTATAGCTTTACTATGTTTTCTATAGATTTACTTTGCTCATAAATGATCTCTAAATGAAATTGAAAAGAATACAGAATAAACTTGACTTTTTACTTAATATATAATAGAATAGAATAATAATAGAATAATACTAAATAGGCTACTTCAAACACTGCACAGCGTCAGAAAGAGAAACCTTGACTGCGATGTCAACCTGATAAGCAGCTTAAAGCTGAACCTCTGAGTGAAAGTGGTGGTGATATAGCAAACCATTGGAAAAGGTTTGTCTTCTGTACCACCAAGCTGAGGTGCTATCAAAACTCAAGCGTAAAAATGTCGCCTTATCTCCAGAAGTCCATATTCGAACGTTTCACATTCATTCATCTTATCGTTTAATTGGTATGGAACCCTTCTTCGGCCGTGACAGTTTCTAGAACAGAATGAGTTCCTCTTTTGTGTGAGTGAAGATTGAGGGAGGAAATCCTCACAGAAAACGGATGGAGCTTCCGTTTGGTTTTATATTTAATTTGTTTAAATATCTGTTTAAATTGTTTAGAATTAGTAGGCTTTAGTTCCACTTTGGTCTTTATCTGAAGGCTAAGGTAGGAAATGTTGACCAGAAAGAAACAAGCTGCTCTATTATATTCAGTGAAATTTCCATTTTTCACACCAGCCTTCGCTGTTGTTCAAATGATCATCCTGTTTGGTCATTCACAAGGTTAAGATAAGATAAGATTGTACTCAAGAAATCCTGAAGGGTATCTCAGGATATACAGCAGCCAAAGTGTACAGAACTGATAAATAAAGGGACTCCTTGTCATGTTGCACATTGACAAGGTTAAGGATAAGGTTGACATTATCCTGCCAGAGATGAACGAGCCGTGATTGGCCGGATCTGTCCTTCAAACACTCATCAGCTCAAACAATCCTTCACCAGGAGATGTTGCTGCAGTGATGAACAGACTGAGCGGTTACCTCCTCACTATCCCCTGCTCTTCCTGTGTGCAGGTGGGACGTTCCAACGCCAAGAAGTCCTACGAGGCGGTGATCCGCCAGCTCCTGCAGAAGCCCAACGCCCGCGTGGCCGTTCTGTTCCTCCGCAGCGACGACGCCCGCGAGCTCCTGTCTGCGGCCGCCAGACTCAACACCTCCTTCATCTGGGTGGCCAGCGACGGCTGGGGCGCGCAGGAGAGCATCGTCAAGGGCAACGAGCTGACCGCCGAAGGCGCCATCACCCTGGAGCTCTCGGCCAATCCAGTGCCCGAATTCAACCGCTACTTCCTCGGTTTGGATCCCGGGGTAAACCGACGACATCCCTGGTACAGGGAATTCTGGGAGCAGAGGTTCCAGTGCTCGTTGGGAGTAGGAGGTGGAGGAGGTGGAGGAGGAGGGCCGGGGTCCGTGGGGTCAGACGCCGAGACGCGGAGACATCTCCCGCCCTGCGACCCTCACCTGTCCATGGACCGCAGCAGCTTCGAACCGGAGTCCAAGATCATGTTTGTGGTGAACGCGGTGTACGCCATGGCCCACGCCCTGCACCGGATGCAGCAGAGCCTGTGCTCCAACACCACCCAGCTCTGCGACGCCATGAAGTCCCTGGACGGCCGCAGGCTCTACCGGGAGTTCATCCTCAACGTGAGCTTCACAGGTAGGAGGAGGAACCGTCGGGGCCCGGGGGAGCGGCAGGAGGCTCCGGGAAGGGGGGGACGGAAAGGCTCTGCAGGTTTGACTAAAGGGCTACCTCTCAGAGGCACTGAGGTGTGTGATAGAGTGTTTAGTAGTTTGGAAGGCTTAAAACAGAGGTGAAAAAAAGAAAAACTGAGGGAGAAAAACAAGAAAACAAGGGGCCTAGTTAACAGTCCTGTCGTGAGCAGTCCGGGGAATCGCGTTCTTCCACCCGGCCAAGTCATGCAACATGCAAGGCCCCGAGACAAATCCTCTTAATTGCCATGTATTGTCGGCACTCGGCTCGCCATTGACACCTATTACGCCGGGAGTAATTGATACGACACTGGGAAGTTGCCTCGACGAATGAGAACGCGGCTAATCCACAGCCATATGTGTTTCCCTGCCCGCTCTAATGAGATTGTGTGTTATAAGGAGCTCCTCTAGTGCTCTGTTTATTATTCTCTGCAGGCTGGGAGGGGAGAGCGACGCAGAGAGACAGGGAGAGAGGGACAGGCGCTGGAGAGAGGGGATTGGCTTTTTTTGTGTGAAAAGGAGCGTTCTAAATAAACTGCAGTGTGTTAGAGGTGCTTATTCCTCTGCTAACCGTGACCAGATGCAGACATCAAACCAGCCCTACCTTAACCGTGGAACACACTGGCCCAACCGCTGGCCATCTGAAACGTTTGGGGAGACTCTGACTTTGTTCCGCTGTGTTGGAAGGTTTTGGAGCCACTCGGACGGTGTCTGGTCCGACTCAACATGCAAAGCTGAATCTGCACCCTCCAACTGCTGATCCCTGGCTGTTATGGAGAGGCTGCTGTGCGCTGAGCAATGACGTCTCCTTGCTGCTTGACAAGTGAGGCTAGCAGTGGTGACACACACTTTGTCTGTGTTAGAAAATGTAATCAGATCACTGCCAGACAGTGCAACTGTTCGTAGTGGCGTTGTTCCCTTGTTCTTCACAGCTTAAGTGTCTTTAAAAAAATACGGTTTCGAGCATCATGTCATTTCACAATTGCTTGCGCTCCCGTATCCTGGGGGTAGATGGTAATCCTTTCATAACAACTTTTACACAAACCAATTTGGCAGTTTCAGCAACAAACAGTCTTTCTGGTGCTGGAGACCTGCAGGCTGATTCTATCAGTGTGTGGGTTGGTGTATCGCCCTCTTAAGGGATTCAATCCTCTGCCTTCACGCCTCGATGACTTACGGAGTTTGCTAATGTTAGATTTGGGACTAAACTTTGTCAGCTATATTTGAGCAATGGGAATGTCCCATTTTGGCCTGAGGTGTGTGTGGGGAGAGATACAATCAAGACTTCAATATGGATACCAAGCGTTAAGCCCTGTGGCAGATTAAGCCTGCCTGACGCGCGTGAGAGCCTGGGTATCATCTTGTTCATCTTCTGCATGATGCATCTTTTACAATGGCATCAAACATAACATACAGATCAATATACAGTATTATTTATGGGTTGATGTGCTACATGTATTAATGTTCTTGGCGGGGATATTGTTAATGTGGAGTGTGGGTGGTGATGGCTGGTCTGAGCAGCCAAACATGGTCAGACAGATTGGTCTCTGGGGTCTCACCTCCGGGTGAGGCTGTACACACACAGGCACACGCACACACGCACACACACGCACACACACAAACACACACACACTGTTCTCTCCCCACCCATCGAGCATTTGAAAATCTTTTTAATTGTTTCATGGTTTCCTGGAATATTCCAGCAGGTTCCCTCACCGACTAACCAATATCAATGCTGGGTGGATGCAGTAGAAGTAGTGGTACTACTCTCCTGGTTTTATATTTTCTCTCTTCTTTATTGTTTCAGAATCTTATTCTGATCTGTGTGTTTTCTGATCTCCCTTGCAGCCCCCTTCTCTCCCCCCGGGAGCGAGACGGTGGTAAAGTTCGACGCCCAGGGTGACGGTTTGGGCCGGTACAACATCTTCAGCTACCAGCGCTCCGGCGATCGCTACGGTTACGTGCCGGTGGGGGAATGGGCGGAGACCCTGAGCCTGAACAGCGACCTCATCCACTGGCCCCGGGACACGGTGCCCCCGTCCCAGTGCAGCGACCCGTGCGCCCGCAACGAGATGAAGAAGATGCAGGCAGGTGAGAGAGGAGCCCTGGAGGACCGTGAGAGGGGGAGACTGTCGCCTCACCCAGGAGCTTCCTTCATCCACCCGTCCATGCGGCGCAAGGTAAGACAATATTATAGACAATTAGAGACAGACATCAAATGAATGATGGTTAAGAATGTAGGAATGTAAAAGTGCAAATAACATATGATAAATTATGATGGAGTGCAGTCGAACCTTATGATATTAAGACAGCAGAATGTAACATAACTAGACCTAATATAAATATGTCAGAGAAGGAGAAGTTATAGAGGAATTGTTCTAACTATTCCTGTCCACTCATACATAGTTGCTGTATTTAAAATAATTATTAGCCTCAAGCTCTGATGCCCTTCAGCTTTACAATACGAGTATCAGTTTGTGTCCTATCAAATATTAAATTGAGATGATTGCAGTATAACAGAAGGAATTCCTGAATAAGTATTCTGAATAAGGTGTGTGTATTTACAGAAAGAGAAGCTCTAGCTTAAAGTCAACAGCGAATGTCAAGTCTTCTGTCCAAAACCAGAAGCGTTTATCCGATTTTATACCGTAATTTATTATGTTCATTTATGTAAAGACATTACGTAACACCGGTTCATTTATGTAACACCCAATTCTTTTTTTTCTCGATATTTTTTTTTAATTTTAAAAAATCCGGTGTGCTGGTGGATGTTTCTGTGCGTGAATGTCTGCAGCGGAAGTTCTTGGGTGGATGTCTGCAGCCAGACTCTCTTGACTTTGTTTTGCTATAAGTATTGCAGGGGTGTTTCTAGGTTTCATAAACATCCGGGGCTTTTTACTGTTATTTATTTTTTCTGGGTTCAGGGCCTTATCAACCAGGTGAACACGCGTGCTGCCGTCCTCCGAGCTCCAGGAAACGCACTACAAGTTCCAGGTGGTAAATAGTTAGCTCAAGACGTCGTTCACTCAATACATTCATGATCCAAAATCTGACCGCAGCTGACCTCAGATCTGGTGAACTGGGCTTTTATTTCTTTCACTTCATATGTTTCGACCAATCCTGCTGCTGGAGTAAGAGTTATTTGCAGACAAGACCAGCACATGAACATTTTTAAATGTAAATACACAGACATTCCTGTATAATTAAGGTGTATGACAGCTCCCTCTGCTGGACAACAGTCACACCAAACTAAATTTTCCGTTTGAACCAACGTAGCTATAGTACATTGATGTGAGACGGGCTGGTGGATTGAACGTGTTGTAGTAGCAGAGAATGGCCTGCGGAGCAGTATGTACATTGTTAAATACATGAATAGGCTTGAATTTAGTAGTAATATGGAGGTTTCATATTTTTACAAAATGGATTATGTGAACATTGCTGAATAACAATCATGTATGTTAAATGTATTGCAGGAGTTTAGCTTGACATTAACCAAGTTAAAGGACAATTAAATGAACCGCACCAAACATGTAGAAGTCAATGTGGGATTTTAATATATAAACAAAAACACTTGACAGAAGTTTAATGCAATTTTTTAAAGGAAAGCAGAGGAAAACATTTTCCCAAATGAATCTTTTCAAAATGTCAACACCATTCAGAAAGCAAGTGAAGATGTTTGTGTAAAAGCAGTCCTCCCTGACCAGCTCTGTCCCTGACTCTAAACCCTGACTCTCAACCCTAACACTGAACCCTCTGAGGGCAGGAAGACGCGCCTTCAGAGTAAAGGTTCGAACCACAGAGAAGGAAAAAGAAGAGGAAGCAGTAGAGAGTAGTGAAGTAGTGAGGTTAGTGACAGACGTGAGGGAAGGGCGTGTGGAAGCACACGGTTACATGTGGGGTCAAGATCACTCCCACTGGAGGTCATTGATCCATCAGCCTCACACCGCTGAGCTCAGCAGTCTTCTGGAGGACGAGGCTCAGATGAACTGAGGAGACAGGACCAGCAGGATGTCAGGATCAGGGTGGGTTCATCTCAGGTGCGTCTACCCCCAACCAAACAGGATCAGGTGAGGTTCAGCTCAGGTGTGTCTGCCCGGACCAAACAAGGACATTGATTAGGTTCAATATTCAAAAGATGCAACATTATCTGAACCAAAGATAAGTCATTAAGGAGCAGGCAGGCTTTAGGGCGCCTTGCTCAAGGACATCACTGTATTCTAGGACTTGAACCTGGCACCATTGGTTTGAGAGTTGAACCCCCAGCCCCCAACCTAGTTCCACTATGTCCAGATAATGCAAACTTACATGGAATCCTTGATGGTAGAGTCCTGGATGTCCTCAGGATTTGCCTTCCAGATGTACAGCTTCTCCATCAGTTCTCCAGATTCCAGGTCTGGTTACAAACGTTATATTTGTCTCTAATGTAAGGTAACAAACACAGTAGTAGTTTGTCTCTAATGTAAGGTAACAAACACAGTAGTAGTTTGTCTCTAATGTAAGGTAACAAACACAGTAGTAGTTTGTCTCTAATGTAAGGTAACAAACACAGTAGTAGTTTGTCTCTAATGTAAGGTAACAAACACAGTAGTAGCTGGGGTCTAATGTAAGGTCACAGGAGTAGTTGGGCTCTTGGCACGTAACAAAGTAGCAGCTGTAGTTTGTCTGGTAACCAACCCCAGTAGTATGGCTATCTTGTATGCAACTGTAGCATACAAAAAGTCACTTTTAGCCTACTGTTAAGTGCAAACTTGTCTGGTGTAAGTGTCCAACCCCATGTAGTAGGTGTCGGCTAACTTGTACTGGACAAACTAGTAGCTGTAAGCAAATGTAGCAGCTGTAGTTTGTCTGGTAACCAACCCCAGTAGTAGTAGTCCACTCTGTTTATTAATGCAAACTTACGAGGATCCTGGTTGGTAGAGTGATGTGGTCCTCCAGAGTCTTGGCTCCTCCATCAGCTCTCCTCAGCCAGAGTCCTGGTCTGGGACAAACAGCGCGAGTCTGGCCCCAACGTCTGGTAACAAACATGTAGTTTGTCTTATTTTTAAGCCCTTTATTTCCACTTTGTTGTTAGGTTAATACAAACTTACAATCCTTGTTGGTAGAGCGATGGGTCACAATCACGTAGCTAGTTTACCTTTCTTCACGTTGTTCAGGTTAATACAAACTTACAATCCTTGTTGGTAGAGCGATGGTCATCCTCCAGATTCTACGGCTCCCCTACCAGCTCGCCTCCGCTCCAGAAACACGTTCTAGTAAGAAAACACAGCGGTAGTTTGTTAACGCATGTCAAAGTAACAGCTGTATTTTGCCCTTTAAGTCAACCATGTAAGTAAATACAAACTTACGAGGAATCCTTGTTGGTCGATTCCTAGTCGTCCTCCAGCATCTCAGCTCCTCCATCAGCTCTCCTCAGACAGAGTCCTGGTCTGGAACAAACAGCGGAAGTCTTGCTTCAACATGTGGTAAAACAGATGTAGTCGTCTGGTATATATGGCACAAGCGCCGGTAGTTTGTGGTAGCAGTAGTTTATGAGAAGTGGCAGTGAGTGTGATGATCACTTCAGAGTCAAGCTCCATCCACCCCACGACAGACATCCTTCACCAGGCAGGGCCTCAATCAGCTCCTTCACCAGGCAGGGCCTTCAGCACGACTCCATCAGCTCCTTCAGCACGGCTCCTCCATCGGCTCCTTCAGCACGGCTCCTCCATCAGCTCCTTCAGCCATGGATTCCTGGTCTGGTTACAAACACAGTTGGTCTCAGCAGTAAATCACCTGGGGACGCAACACACCCCACCTCCTGCATCTGAGGTTCACTTGTAAAATGGAAGACAAATTCAAACATATTTCAGCAATTCATCCACTACGGTCGTAGCAGCACTCGTAACAATAATGGCTCATATGGCTCTTACATAACCCCGTATGAATTAACTCAAATCACAGCTTGAATTAACTCAAATCAAGGTCATAAGATGATCAAAACCAGACCTAAACTACCGTGGATTTTAGCGTTTCAGATTAGCTTGGTGATGGTTACCTTCTGGTCCGGTGCTGCAGGCCCTCTGGTCTCCAGCCTCAGTCTCCGGTCCATCCTGGCACCACAAGCCTCCGGTCCCCAGCCTCTCAGCCTCACCTTTCAGCTACAGCAGCAGGTTTATATCAGCATTTGCCCAACAATGAACTTAATTGACTCATCCTAAACCGAGTTACACAATTAATTGAACAATTATTATTATAACTCAAGGCTAGAAAAAAACTTGAGAGACCAGACATGAGCATCCCGTTTTTGGGAATGAAGACAGGCAGTCCACAAGTTTAAAGAAGTGGTTCAGGCCATGCATTGAAACTGACCTGTTCTGGAGGACTTCTGACAGGAGGTGGCGGTCTGGCTCTGGGTGAGGAGGTGGAGGTCTTGCTCTGGGTGAGGAGGCAGACACCTTGGGAAAAACTACACGTTACCTTTTTAACCTTGTACAGTTCTGAGTATCTTCTGCTGTCACATGTGGAAAAGACGGCCATTATTTTAGCTTTGATATTATACAGTTGGTAACTCTGCACCAAAGTCGTTGTTTAAAGTCATTTCATTGGGTAGGGTTTAACTTCTGTGGCAATTAATGACCACAGATATTTAGAACAACAAAAAGCTGAAGCTGAAGTAACAAAAGATGAAGTAACAAAGAACACTAAGCAGTATCGATATTAAATCAAATATACTCAGCCATATTCAGGTACTGGGTTCCGTTGAAGAAATGTCAAATTGTTGTTTTCCACCTTGAAATGATTTTCAGCCGTCACTGATGTCAAAAATGGGCCCGCAAGTAGAACGCTGTTTTGTACGCAGCGAGAGCCCGTCACGTCAACGTGGTTAAAAGTGCGGCGCAACCATCGGAAATTATCAATATATTGTACGACGTACGTGTCAGTATGTATTTAATATCAAACTTAAGTTGTTTAAGATAAGGGGCAACAATTCCCAATGGAATTGTTAAAATAGAAAATAGTTTCCGTTGGCAACCGCTCGAGGTTACGCAAATACAATCCAGAACGTTCAGATTCCCTCAGGGGACTCCAGTCCAACTAAATGCCAGGTGGTTTCTTATGGTTGTCAAGACTACAACGTTCTATGCTAACCATTGGGACTAAATCAAGTGACCGTACTCAGAACCTTCCACGGCGGGAAGCACAAACCGTCCGACTGGAATCCGAACATTCCAGCCGGAACCAACCCAAGAAAAAAACAGAACCAGCGCCTCACCTTGAGCTGAACGGAGGAAGATCCTGAAGTCCAGCGATGGTCTTCATTAAAATACAGCCAACAGACTTACCTTGAGGAGATCTGTTTGATGCTGTTGGTCATTACTACTATTCAGTGTACCTTTACAATATTATGCACCCAGTGTGTACAAGTTATATCACTCAAAACCGTACGAAGAACCAAACTACCATGTACGTCCCACAACAACTTTAAACCTAAAATCCTGAAATCATTCAATACAAAACCGTGTCTACATTTTACAATTATCTAGATTATTCAGGGTACAAACCATATACAGAGCAAATCTAAACGTTGAGCTCACAGAGAGCCTGACCATAGCCCTGCAACGTCACCCTGACCGCCTCATCACCAACAGCAAATCATGCGAGCCAGCCAACACATGTACATGTCCAGTGAGATGTTGGCATCAGCGTGAATGGACTGCCCATAATAAAAAGAAGCCCAATTCCTGAACTATCCAACCATCTTCATGGTTTAAAGATTTACAGACTTGACATGCCATTGTGTTCTAATCACCTTTGTCTGCTCCCTCGTTACTTATAAAACTCTACATCTCCATCACGAGAGTGTTGCATCCTACTCATGGGGGTGTGGTCTGAGTGAGCAGAGATGCATGCTGGGATACAGTGCTGTCTGAAGTCTTCAGTTCTATAGACACGCCCCTCAGGAGAAACCAAGTGTTTGAGAATCTGTCGTGACATCAGTTACATGAGCTGGAATATCCTTCTAGATGGCGCCAGGATTCTCAGAGGAGAAAGGCCAAGAGGAAGATGTGAGGGTTCTTCCTCTCAGCCAGTGGAACACAACAACGGTCTTCATCAGAGCACCATGGAACACTTTGAAACATTCTCCTCTTTACACCTTGAAGCCCCAGTGAAGGTTTCCTTACCTCCTCAGCTGAAGAGCACAACTTCAGCTCGAAGAGCGCACTAGTTGGAGTCTCCAGATTGGTTCTGATTTAAGGGAACCAATCGTTCAGCTAGTCCTGTCTGAAACAAATACAGTACAGCCTGAGAAGACGTGCAACTGAGAGCAAGACAAGATCCACAGGGCTCTCCATCAATCCAGCCAGGTAGGAAGAGCCGTCTCATTACAGGTCTGAAGGTCATCTTGAATACCCATTTAGGTCCCTTTCCAACTTCAGACTCTACTTGTGGAATGCCTTTAGGTGTCCATCCTCCATTGATCCTGATTGGTGTAGTCCTAGTTTGAAGTCACTGATCTGAACACACCGCTTGCATCCTTTTACACTTGATTTGGATACTCTCCTTCCTGCCCAGTGTGTTGGATATCGCTCCGGAGCGTCGCTCAGGGCTCTTCATGTCTACTGGAGGCCCTTAAGTAACGTGTGGCCGTCCATCTGGTATGATTTAGTTGACCATTCCAATATCCCAAGCCAATCACACGGACCCCCGTATGAACATTATCACTGTCAAAGCAAGCCGGACACAGACAAATAGAACCCAGGACACGCACGTAGAACCCCATGCCAGGTGGAACCAAACACATGTAGAACCCCATGCCAGGTGTGCGTGGGAGACACACACAGAACCCTAGCGATGCAAAAATCCTCCATCTCATGTCAAACCCAAACACACACACACACACACACACACACACACACACACACACACACACACACACACACACACACACACACACCACTGAGCCATAAAAGGCCAAACAATCATGCAGGGTAAAAACCTCATGGCAAATAACACTCCATCATCCACCCCCAGCTCTCTTGCCAGGGCACCCAGAACAACCAATGTCTCCAGAGACGTAAATTATGTACATTCTTCAGTGGCGTCCCACATTGGTGATGGATTATGCTTGGCGTCTCCAAAATGTTTCCCAGGTTTACATCTCTGAAGTCATGTCTTTGTAGTCCAGTAGTTTCTTGAATGAGGGGCAACATCTCTGAAGTCATGTCTTTGTAGTCCAGTGGTTTCCTGAATGAGGGGCCTTCACAGATGGCGGTGCAGCTTTAGTCAGGAAGGACGTCATCTGTTCAGAAGACCACCCAGTGGAGGGGGGTGGCTCTTGAGGAGCAGGATCCATCTGGGGATGGCCCCAAATAAGACCTTCTTGGTAATGAAACTGTTCCTGAGGAATCACGATGCCTGGAGGGGACTGTTGAATGTGTTCCATGGTTCTCTGTATCAGACTGAAGTTGTGTTTTAGTCGTTGAGATGAGGAGCCCCCTCATCTACCCCTGGTGTTTCTCCTTCTGAATCCCTGTCTCCATCTTAAAGAACATTCCAGTCCATGTAACTGACGTCACGACGGTTTCTCAAACACTCGGTTTCCCCTGAGGGGGCGTGTCTACAGACCTGTAGACTTCAGACAGCTCTGTATCCCAGTATGCACCTCTGCTCACTCAGACCACACCCTCATCAGTAAAGCAACACTCATGTGATGAAGATGCAGAGCTCAGAAGAGAGTAGCTGAAGAGAAGACTGAAGATATCAGAACCCAACCCATTACTCCAGCTTACAACAATAACTTGGAGCCTGTAACCATTTTAACAAATCATTAAAACCAACATAAACCAAACACCTAAGTAACCCATGAACCAATAAAACATCCTTACTACTCAGATCAACCATCAGGTAACGGGTTAACTCACCAGGAAGCCAAAATACATCAATGTGCCCAAAAGTAATAAGAAACTTATGACTTACAGTTCGCAGTTCATCTTCATGGTTAAGTTGGGATACTCACAGAACTGCAGTTAAATATCCATGATAGACCTTTGAAGGAAGGGACAGTTTACTCATGGTCCCCAAACTGTCCCACAGTTCAACATCTACCATTTCCATTAAATCAGATAAATGAATGACAATACAAATTCAGGGCTTTTGGGATCATCCAACTTTTAAATAATGATTAAGATAATTACATAATCCAGCTTTTTGATATAAGTTATACTAATTATTTGACTGATGTTAGTCAAGAGTGATTTTCCTTTTACTTTGACAAGTTTGAATGTCTCTAAAATGCAGTGGCGGGCCGTGACGGTTACCATGAGGCCTTCAATGCAATCATCCTGAAGTAAACCGCTTTTCAAATGACTTAATAAAGACGTCAGGTTTATTGCATGTTTATGTAGGCTAACCACCCAATAAAACCCTGACAACTGAACGGGCTTTAAGAATAATGTCCGACTGTCCGTGAATGCAGCCAAAAACCTTCCGTCATTTAGTAAAAACGCTGTAAAAAAAAAGAAGTACCTGCTTCTTTCCTAGAACCTGTGCTTCATTTAGAAGACTTTTGCAATAAATTCATACATATTCAGTAGGCCTACTACCAAACAAGAACCAATTCAAAACAATCCCATGTTACTTTAACGAACACAGGTAGGCCTATTTTTTTTTTAAAAACCAAAAGAATATTAATATAGGCTTTACAAATCAACCCTTCTTACTTGCTCATTGAGTGTAAATCCACTCGTGTGTCTCCGAACGTCTCCAACAAGACTGTCGCATGCAAGTGGACCGCCGTACTTTGGCGTCTCAATGCCGACTTTGTAATTAGACAACCCAGGTTGGAAAACCCACCGTGGCTCCAAACACCACATCGACCCGTTGCAAATAGCAAGCATTCCCATTAATACAGATTACAATGACCACTTGACGCTGTCAGCCAACTATACCTCTCGTAGTTGCTGGATTGACAGTGCCGCACAAACCCTCTGCCCGGCTGGGTCAGAGCATCTTTCCTGTCTTACATTACTGGACAAACTGATTAATCCAGGTGTGTCTGAGTAGTCCCAATGGTCAGACACACCTGGATTAATCAGTTTATCCAATAATGTAAGACAGGAAATAAAGGAGCAGCACTAAGTCCCGTGTTCCAATACCCGTACTTCCATGAGTATACTTAAAGGAAGTACACTTTCTGCACTATCCGTACTCACTTGAGTACACTATTTTTTCAGATGTGAGTGCTGTTCCAAATCAAGTACTCTGTGGTGCACTTACCGGAAATGACGATTGCGACAGACGCAGCTGCAGGCGCTGTCATTTCGGTATCCATTATTTTTTCGAGTTGAGCGCCCAGCCTGGCTCCGCCTCTTCCGCTACGTAGCTAAGATGGCTGCCGTTGAGTACGGAGAGTGTCCTTCGATCCACACTTCACGATTAGCCCGTTTTGAGTACGACATCCGGGTCCTTGAAGTGTACTTCTTTTCGCCGGATCTGAATTGGAACGTACTGTGTACTCAAATTTTGGCTAGTAAGTACGGACAGTACGGGTATTGGAACACCGTGTGCAAAGAGCCCATTCCTTCATTCACTGTACTCTGCGTCTGTAGCAATGACAGCGGCAGGTAAAAGAACTAGAAAATATGCAACAGCGCCCCCTGGGGTCGCACTTTTCGGTGGGTCGCAGAATTCGGCGTAACACCGGTAACCTCGGTATCAGTCCGCCGCTGCCGTAGCGTACTACCAGGAATATAACACTGCTGCTGAGACACAGCAATTCCCTCAAAATGCACTGCAATGCAAGGTTGGTTTTATTTCTAACATTATTCTATAAACAGACATTTAAATATATAGTCTGTCGTTATAATTGATTTACCTCGGGTGTACTGAGGAGTAGGTAAGACTGTTTTTAATACTGTAGCAGGCTAGCATTGCCCGTTGCCGTGCGCTAGCCTAGCACGAGCGAACTCTGCAACCAAAGGACTGAATGAAATGAAATGTGTTAAACTGTCTCCACTGATAAAGAACACCAAGGCTCACTGGGGAATCAGGCCCCATGTCAAAAATTCCGAACTACCGCTTTATGTGAACAAACTTAATAAAATAGAATGAAATAAATATATATTAAAAAGGTATAAATTATATATTTTGTAAAAATAATGTATTGTTTTGAAAGTGTCTAGGCCAGCAGTGAAGGCTTTGCTGGTCCTGACGGCCCGCCACTGCAAATGTTACTTTCAGGTAGAATCATTATTTTAATTAAATTAAATGTAGTTAAACCACCACATTCCCCGATTTCCTTCACACATTATCAGTGATTTATATTCAACATACAAGTCACGTCAGTTGTGCTTTGCCACACAATTCTACAAAAGTCTTTAACCTGTGAAACGAAAGAGAAGAGATGTCAAGTAAGTCACATCAGACCTCAACAAAACGGTACACACACGTTCTGTGGTCGCTTTGGAGAGGCTATTTCAGCCCTGTGTTTGATCTTAAATGACCTCCCTCATTTTAATTAAAGGGATGAGTCTGATTAGTCAAATTTTATACTTCAAAACGAAAAAAGTATTCATTCAATTCACCTTATTGTGTGCGCAAGTGATGTTTGTTAATGTTGATTTGAAGTTGGTGAAAAGGAAATCACGCGTGATCTTATTTCCCTGTGTGTGTAGTGAGCGGATGTGGACAGCAGAGGGCGATGTTACCACACCAGAACATCTGCTCTCTGAGCGCTCTGCGAGATACCGTCTCCATTGCAACCGTATTTGGCAGCATCCTGAACGGCCCTTTGAGGAGTGAGAAGGAAGCTTTCATCAGAGACCAGAGAGACTCATTCACTGGTTAAAGGGTTACCCCCACACACACACACTACAGACAAACACCATACAGAGATACACCAATACACCATGTAGATTCACACCATATGCACGTACACACCACAGATGCACACATATAGATTCACACACAATATTGATACACACAACATATAGATACAAACCATATGCACACACACACGATAGATACAAACCATATATATACACGCACACACCATAGGTATACACACCATATAGATACACACACACACACCATAGATACACACCATATAGATACACACCATAAAGATAAACACACCAAATAGACACACACCAAAGATGAACTTAATATAGATGCAAACTATATAGAGATCCACTCCATGCAGTTCTGGTCACTAAATACTACTCCTCCTTCTCTCTTCTCCTTCTCCCCTCTAATCCTTCTCTCCTCTCCTTCCTCCCTTCTCCGTCTCCCTTCCACGCTGCATATTGCATTTTTATTGCTTCTACTCAAGAGAATAGATTTGGGTGGGGATTTCTAGGTTTCATAAACATCCGGGGCTTAGCCCAGAGGGAAAATGAAAATGCTGGGCGCCAAATTCATTTGTATTCTTTATTGTGCATGCAAACTTTTTTCATAAGGCTTTATCTAAATAAACGAAATATGCGGTGTCTTATAGCTTTAAATAGCTACCTGACTGCTATGCTGCTTATCCCCAAACATCTAAAGTTCCATTCAAGTTATTGCAGCGTAAAATGAATACAAGTGAGGCACACACACACACACACACACACACACACACACACACACACACACACACACACACACACACACACACACACACACACACACACACACACACACACACACACACACACACACACACACACACACACACACACACGAACGGATCTGACTGGGGATAGGATAGGTTAATTCACTTGAGGTGGTAAACAGGTTGTTTATTCTCTTGCCGGAAGGACTTTCTAGACTAGGCTACTTGTTGTTTATGTTTATATATATATATATTTTTTTTTTATTTTTTTTTTCCCCAAAGATCATATTCGGGGCTAATTAAATAACATCCAAGGCTTTAGCCACGAATAAAACAGCATAGTGACTCCACTGAAGTATTGTATGGATAAAAGCATCTGATTATACGATAAAGCTATCCGACTCATTTATAAACTGCATTTCCAACTCCGATCTACATGGACCACCACCAGCTGCCACTGACGACTCTTTCCTGGAAGGAAGTCCTGAAGACAACTCTCCGGCGGCCATCCCGTCTGGACCCTCTACGCCGGCGCCAACCTCCTTCAGTGACAGCGTGAGGCGCCCCCCTCCAGTGACTGAGGACCAGGACGAAGCAGCTCCACCACTACATCCACCAGACCAACGTTGAACCCTTTCCTACGGTATATTGTCGGCTCTGGAGCTAACACGCGCTCTGTCTGTTACCGTAGAGCCGGGGTCAGCAGCCTCTTCAACATGCACTGCCAGGTTGACGTTTTCTCCTTAATGAGTGTGCCTTAAGCAACAACATATTAAATATACGGTAAATAAGTTGAATTATGACACAGCGACCAAAAACATTTCCAGAAGACCTGGAATTGTATTATTGCCATATAGTCCACAATCGTGCATCAACATTTGCAATGTTTTTTTCGTTGTTACATTTGCTACATGGGCTTACAAATTATAATTACATATGTCTTTACATATCTTAAAACACCACTTTCAGAAACTCATTAAAAAACATATTTGCACTGTGAGGAAAGTAAAAAACAAGAATAGATGAGAATATTGGAACCGTCCACGTCAATATCTTTAAGACACGTACAGCTTTACAAAACCATGTGAAGCCGATGCATACAGGCCACCTGCAACAATATTTTGATATTTTATTTTCAATTGATCCCATTTCAGAACACTGCTTTCAGTAACTCATTTAATCATATTTGCAAAAAAAATCGGTCGTAATAATTATGCTGCCGTATCGTGCAGTGAATTTTCTTAATAATAATAATAAATCATTGTGCCAATGATTATGGTGCCACGTGCCAGTGGTGCCACGCGTGCCTAGGGTTGCCGAGCCCTGCTGTAGAGTCAATAGCTTCCATAAGACTAATGGTGCTGCAGAACAGAGATGCCATGGACTACCTTCTAGTGGGCGGTACATGCACAATAATATATGACACGTTGCACTGATATCATTGGCTCTTCTGAGAATATCGCTGATATTTTTGAATGGTTTGCATGAGAGAATTGATGGAACAACTGTGGGAAATGGGATCCATTGGGGGAATCGTTTGGCCACGTGGGTACAAGCGTTACTAAATAAGCGATGCAGATGTCATGCTTCTCCTTCATGAGACGCATCACTTGCCTTAAAGCTGTTGCATCATGCTTCATCTTGTGGCGGACCGTCCTGTAGAGTTCGTTCCACATGTCGATCCGCACTTTGATGTTGAACATGAAGTTATTTTGAACATGCATTTCTTCTCTGCTCCTTGGTTTTCCGGACTGTGTTTGCTTTGGGTAAGATATTGGTTCAGTGATCATGGGGCTGTATTAAAATACACAGCATACGCTACTTCAATCTTCAAATGTATTTGTTTGTTAAGATGTTCTGATTTAGGAAGATGATTATTGATTGGGATTGATTGGCCTTGTTGTGCTCCTGCTGAAGTGGTTTCACCTTCTTGTTGAACGGCTCATTTGATCTGAGACTGGGAAAGGCGTGTTTTGCTCAATTATTTAAAAGTCTACTCAAAGTCTTGTGTGCATTCATTTGCACACCTCTGTCTCTCCGTCCCTGTTTATAATGAAATCCCATTTATTATGGTTGTAAACACTGTTTAAAACAACAAAACACTATTTTGCATCAGAACAGTACTTTGTCCTATCCTTGGAAATGACCTTATTTGTCAACCTCCGAACAGGTCATTTCTTCTTAATATGAGGAACCATCTACAGATATAGAATGTTTTAAATAGGTCTTTATGTTATGTTGCTCTGAAGAGAGCATAATCATTGGTTCTGTCCAAGGTACGAAGGAACTAACGGTGGAACTGGAACCCCGAGGTTCCGGAGTTCGTATTGCCTCAGGTGTGACCGGTGAGGCGAGCAGAAGCTTTGCCCACCTAGGCAAACCCATTCAGTCCTTTAGACACTTTGAGACTTCTACGACATTGCATAATGTAGAGGAATCTCATGTCACGTTTTATTTGTGAGTCACACTTTTTGAGGGAGGGTGGCGCTCTGAGATGGTTGGGAGAATGTGGGGTGAGGAGGATATTGTTTTCTTTCTCAAATTAAATGTGTGTGTGTGTAAAACACACACACACACACACACACACACACACACACACACACACACACACACACACACACACACACACACACACACACACACACACACACACACACACAAACATTGTTTCTATGTCCTGTGATGAAATCACACATCTTAAAGAGTAACTCATAAAAAACCTTTGCTCTTTATTCATGATTCATGCCTAATTCATGGGCACCTTTCGGTAGATATATATTTATCGACTTTGTATCGGCCCTTGTTCTATTCATCAGTATGTGTGTGTCTATGTGCCTGGTTTTCTTTCGCTTATGTTTCAGCGACTGTCAGTTCAGCCACACGGACGGGAACGTGACCCTGAGCTTCGACTTCGGCCCCATGGGGTCCGTGGGGACCCTGATGAACGGCCCCAGCTTCACCTCCAAGGGCACCAAATACTTCCATCAGTTCAACATCAGCCTCTGTGGGGGAGAGGTGTGTGAGGACACCACCTCGTTGAACCAGGGTTCCACATGTTTACATTGCGGTGGTGGGTTCTGTTAATGCATTCGGCACATCAGCATAAAAGTTGAAAATGTCATTATTTTTTTAAATATTAAACGCATAATGATGAATTGGATGCAACTGATGATTAGGGGGATACAGCTAAACAAGTAAATAAAGCATAAAAATATAACAAATGAAAGAGGAGATGTTCATTTAAGGGCAGTGAGAGATTAAGTAGGCCTATGCTGGTTGTATGGGTAAAAGGAAGGAACTGCTCTTGAGCCTGTGGATCTTGGCTGACATGCCGCTGTCCTTTTGTCAGGACTGAGCAGGGAGAAGAGAACGCCTCCTGGCATGAATAGAGTCGACAACAAAACAGCCATTTACCCTCAACCTTTCCCCTGGCTCCAGCCCCTGAGTCCCTGCCCAGCGGTCTGTTTGTCAGGGCCTGGTGTATGCTTCCTGAGTGGGACTGGGCTTGGTGTGAACTTTTGCAGAGCCAATCAGCGTCTTGTAAGCGGAAGGCTTTCAAGGTCCCTTGAGCCGACGTCGTCGTGCGAGTCGGGGCGTAGAGCCGTGGTCACGCTGTGCCCAAGGGCGACTCACGGTGCCCAGGTATGAGGTCTAAGACAGGGTTCAGTCTACCGATGTCGTGACATGTGCTGGGTAACACTGCCTTGGTCTCAAAATTATGATGCGTCTGTTTGCGGTTAATGCGTAAAAAAACCTCAAATGTATTCATGTTTTAATATAATTATGAATCACTCATCAGATTAATCAACCATCAAAATAATCATTATTTGCATTCCGAAAGGTAATCCATTTTACATAAATTCTTTATTCAATTAAAGCATTAGTGGCATAAAAGTTGCATCATTTTTATATGGAATGAACCAAAAGCTACATATGGGGGGGGGGGGAAAATAATTTCCTAAATCATTTTTCTCTATATGCCTTTTGTACATGTTATAGTTATTCTTGTGTCTATCTGGGATATGGTGTACACGTGGACTGACCCAAAATGATATGTGGGAGGCCTTTTCTAGATGCTTTTTCCTGAACCATTTCTCCTTGATGGGCACGTTTTCTAGACATTTTATAAATGTACATGAGAGGGGTGTTTTTCCTCAAACTCATTTGCTTAACATCTGACGGTGGTTCTGGTGTGTCTCCAGGACATCCTGTACATGGGGACTGTACCAAAGCTCTGTATGGGAGCGCTGTCTCTGAGAAGAGGACGTTGACTTCTTCCTCCGGCTAGGGGCTCTGACGGCCGCGCTGCTCGTCATCCTCACCTGCTACTTCTGGAGGAAGAACAAGAGGTCAAACCACCGACGTTCACCACTCATTCACGCTTTCATTTCCATTCCATTCATATTTCCAAGAAGATTTAGCACAAGCATCCGCTTAAAAGGGGGTTTTGAGGTGCCAGTGATTTAATTTAAGATAAGGTGGCACTTTTATAATCCCAGATGGGACATTGCGCCGCCATAGCAGAACGTACTGGACAAGAAGCTCAATCGAAGAAAGACGAAAGAGATAAAGCATTTAAATAAGAGTCTAAGCTTGCCTACAAACAATACATACAGAACATATGTCTTGATGCACAAATGTTTGTCGCAAAAAAAACGTATCCAAAAAAAATGTGGAAGTGGCCTTTGGCGATCGCTCACAAAACAAGCAAGATCAGTCCCCCGACATGTGGATAGCAGCCATCTGAGGGAACGTTCTCTTCAAAGAGTGTTTTTTTTACTGAAGTATTTAGACAGGCTGCTATCACTGAGAATGAGTCTTCCTTCGGTCCTTGTGTGTCCTATGAGTGTAGAGTGTTGTCCTATGATGTAGGTGTTGTCCTATGAGTGTAGAGTGTTGTCCTATGAGTGTTGTCCTATGGGTGTTGGGTGTTGTCCTATGGTACTAGCGCCACCGTGCTGCTCCCCCAGTCTGCTGGGGTACAGGGGCCGCTGGCTGATCACGTCGGCCAACAAGGAGGGTGATAAACCCGGCCTGACAGCTGTGGTGATGGAGGGCGAGGGGAAGGACAGGGCCTTGGTATTCTATTCTCCAATCACTAGCGTTTACGTACGGTTACGTCCACAGCTAGTTTGTTGGTTTCTTTTGATGCTATCATACAGGGTTGTAGAGTTGTTGTCTTGACCCAATGGGAATCATAATGTCTCAAGGCACTGATGGTGAGAGAGACTGATGCAATGTTAAATTATGTATTGGTCTACATGTGAGTCTGTATGGTAGTTCTACAATGATGTTGGTGATGTTCATCAGAACATTTCTCTGTTTTCGTTTTCAGAATACATTCTAGAATTCTAATACTTTATTTATGTTTAACTCTATACGATAAAAGGAACACTAGCTAGACCCACCATTAATCACATGCCCCTGCCTCTATCCATGTTCCTGTCTCCTTGTGTGCTTAGTGGTTGTGTTTGCGTGCGATTGAACGATGGGTGACTTCTGTGTGATGAGTGGTTAGATATGTGGGTGACATATAATAAATGGTTTCAGCAATGCTTAGTATCTCTATGAAACGTTTCGTACGGCTTGATTGCATTGTATGCAATCGTTGTAGTTGAGTAGGTTTGAGTTGTCAAAAATTCTTGTGTTTGTTTCGGATGCAGCAACTCCAACTTGTCTGGCCATCGGGTCCACCGATTATCCTCACACCACAACTCTAGCTCTCTCCTCTGTCCATGGACCCTTCCCCTTACCTCTGCCTGACCCCTCTCTCGCCTCGGCGGCTCATAACTTGTATGCCAATGGTCCATCGTAAGAGCTGACATTAACCCCTACTGCAATCTCTTCACTTTCTGACTCCATTACGAAGAGATGTTTACCTGTCTTGCGTCACTTCCGGTCACGTCCGGTCAGAGCGTATTTTGAGACGCGGAAGTAATTGTACTCACAATTTCTTTCAAAAACTTTTTAAGTGCACATTTATGATTAATTCTTTCAGGCAAATGGAGTTCCTACATTATTTATCTACACGTTCATCACAGGCGGCTTCAAGTTGAAACATGGGCTTTAAAGGTGTTGCAGTAGGTGTGAATCAAGAGCTATTATTTGAGTGCAGTTTGTTACACATGGCATGGCCATCACTCGGTCATTATAGCAGTGAGTAAAATGCGCTGTGAGCAGATCTGTTTGGTGCTGATGCGTCTCCTCTGGATGGACTGCATGTGTCAAGTATGTCCGAGTTAAGACCCGGCATTGCTTCGGGGAGTCCATTTCGCCTGTAAATCAGGGTCCAACACACTCCTCAATGGAGGAGAGACACGCTGGGAGAGAGAGAGAGCACAGAGACCATGGTTTACAAGATCTTATTCCCTTAGATTGCCATCATCTTTACATTAATGTTTAAAATCCATCCCTGTAATGTAATCAATCCATCCTTTATTTAACTATTCCTTTATTTTTGAGATTTAAATCTCTTTTACAAGAATGACGTGGCCCTGCAAAGTAACGTTTAGTATAATGACTGAGGCTTTTTGTTGCACTAAGGCTTGTCAATCGATATGGGGCTGTCATCGTCGATATCGATGACAGGGCAAATTGGCAGGTATCCCAAAACAATAAGTGAATCATAGTTGTCCCGGACCAAAACGTAAGTGGTGCATGCGAGCAGTTGGTCGAATAAGCACATTGGCTCGAACATTCAGAGAGGCCTCACACAAGTACGACCCCATGACCCACACAGTGTAAACGTTAGAGTTTGTAATGCCCGTATTTTACCACAAGAGGGAAGTGCAGCCAAGTCAGCCATGTTGGAGTGTACCCTATATGAAACCATACTAAATACATCAACACGCATGACGGAGTCAAGCAAGCATTTTTGTTCAATCATTTCTTTCTTTCTGGCTTCATTTCCTTCTATCCTCCTCAGTCCTACACCGAGGAGAGCGTTGTGCGAACGCAGCGACCGCACTGCACTAGGCTGCACTTTAATTGGACTTCCATCACACTTGGGGAACAGATTAGCTGGAGTGCAGGGGACTTCCTTTCAAGATTTGTCAACACACGCTGTGAGTAGGTGTGTGTATGTGCCTGAAAGTAGGTACGCGAGTGTGAGATAAAGAGGGACATCGAGTATGGCGCCAGCCGACGGAAATCCAATTCCGCTACGACGCCTTTGCAGTCACAGCTTGTTTCCCAAAGTGGGTATTTTTAACAGTGGAATAGTGCATGCACATTCCATACAGTTAAAGCAGAAGCACGAAGAAAGGGGGCATGTTGACGCCACATAACGTTTGATATGGTTTATTATAATGTCATCATAGCCTGTTTATTGCACATAAACACACCACTATTGGCCAGTTCCAGAGTGAATACCTTTAGTTGGATATTAACACAGAGGAATACAGTAAAACCCAGGTAAGGACACGTTGATTCTATCACAAGGTGCGACTACAGAGCAGAAATGGTCTCGGGCACATGGCGGTTGGCATACGCACAAATATTACGAATAATATCCACAGCGACTGGCTTCCACTTACAGGCTGCTATTCATAGGCACCGCCCATGAGATGGAAATAAAACTTCCCGCAAGAGTCGGCTGGAGACCTCAGATTGTGAACTATCTTTAATGGGGAAGTTGGTGTGTTTCAAAGGGATCCAGTTTTGTACCATCTCCAGCGTATTGCAACCTGGTCCACTGATTCCTTTCCCACGTCCTCAAGGCTGCTGTCTTGGCATGTTTCACAGTGGGAACTCGGATCTGAGAGTTGTGGTGATGCATATGTGTGTTTGTGTGTGTGTGCGTGTGTTTAAGATGGGGTACGGGGGGGGGGGGGGGGGTGGTTTGGTTTCTGGTGGTCTTGGCTTGCAGGCTAGCCCCCGTGGTAAGTCAGTTTCACACGTATAGCGTGAGATAGCCCAGTGGCAAGGGGATGGGAGAGGTTGAAGCGTTGTTGGTCGACGGAGTGATCACACAGAGCGGCCGACCCGGAGAGTGTGAGACCGTGGCTCTGAATGAACAGAGAGCCAAGGTTAAGTGCTCTGTTGGAGTGACCATTAAACGCTGGGAGACCAGGGAGCGTCCTAAACTGGGCGGCCTCCCCCCGATGTCCGTCAAGGGCCAATTTGGCCGTGCGACGACCACCGCCGCCACCGCCACCAGCAAAGCTCCTCTTTCTCCCCTCCTCTCTTAAAAGTCCTCGCCCCTTCCCCCACCTCCCTACCCACTCGTCCACCCCCCTCTCCAGGCAGGAGAAAAATACATTCTGTGGCAAATGTGACGGCGGTTGTCCGTGGCAACCGGAGGCAGCAGGCAGGACCCAGGCAGTTGAATGGCTCAGCCTCCCTGCGCTCACAAAGCCTGGGTGAGTGTGTGTGTGTGTGTGTGTGTGTGTGTGTGTGTGTGTGTGTGTGTGTGTGTGTGTGTGTGTGTGTGTGTGTGTGTGTGTGTGTGTGTGTGTGTGTTTGATGCTCTAAGCCTCCAGAGCAACGCTGCTCTGCTGTGACTCTCTGGGCCGTGGGAGCGCTTTACATAATCCAGCAGCAGCAGATTGCCGCATCGTTCCTCCAACACACACACACACACACACACACACACACACACACACACACACACACACACACACACACACACACACACACACACACACACACACACACACACACACACACACACACACACACACACCTTGCCGCCTGTACCTTGCATTTCAACCCCCACCCCTCCCTTCTTCACACATCCCTTTTTTCCGCAAATTCGCTCCGTCTCTACGCCTATATTCGCTTGAAGGTGATCATTTCCATGAGAGGGGAAGGAGAGGAACCAACCCACCAGCCAAAGTGTTCTGACAGTTTTGCTTCGCCTGCACAAACAACAACAGAAAGTTGTTTTTTTTCACGCACAAATCCTCTTGACACACTTAGACACTCTCCGTGGGTATTTTTTCCGACTGATGTGTTTGTGACTCTCATCGCGTATGCAGAAGGTACGAGTGTGGGTAAGAAGCAGCCTCTATATGTACACGTCAGACCCCCATGCCAAAGTAAGTGTTTGAAGCCCGATGAGAAAAGTCCATCTAAAGGTAAATCATCCTGGGATGAGGAAAACATTTTTCAGCAAAATGTTAAAGCGATATACTGCGAAAATCGTCTCTTTCTTAACATATTGTTTCCTTTCCTTGTGCTACGACAATATTAGTAATTGCACTCTTTGTTTTTTGAAATCCTCCCTTCTTTTGTATCTTGGCTTGTGAACGGAGAGGAGTGACGCTGATGGCTCCAATGAGCCGCGGGCGTCTGATGAGCCTTGTGTACTCCAGGGCGTCTGTTTGCCTCAACCTGACATCAGGTGACAGTTATGTACGTTGCTTCCTTTTCCCATGAGCCTCTCTGGCTCTGCCAAGGCCAGATGCTCCTCCGGCCGCTTGGTTTTCTCACAGCCGCATGCCAGCGCACAATAATGCAAACGGCGCCCTACAAGAAGACATTAACGGCGTCCTACAAAAAGACATTATGTGTCATCGGTGCATTAAGAGATCCACACTTCTGTCTCGCTCTCTCTCTCTCTTTCTCTTTCTCTTTCTCTTTGAACCGGCATCTGGTCATCCACTTTCGGGGGCAGATGTTTGTCAGAAATGTACGTTGGCTGTTTTTTTTTTAAATTTTTTATTATTATCTTTTTAAAGAAACACAAGGAGATGGGAGATATTCAGTTCCAGTTCTTTTTCAAAATGATCACAATCCTTCCAGACGTTCATAAGTGCACATTCTGCGATGGAATGTTTGGAAGGGGGACGGAGGGGGTTGAGCAGATCTGTTGGACGGGGTTCAGCAGATCTGTTGGACGGGGTTCAGCAGATCTGTTGGACGGGGTTCAGCAGATCTGTTGGACGGGGTTCAGCAGATCTGTTGGACGGGGTTCAGCAGATCTGTTGGACGGGGTTCAGCAGATCTGTTGGACGGGGTTCAGCAGATCTGTTGGACGGGGTTCAGCAGATCTGTTGGACGGGGTTCAGCAGATCTGTTGGACGGGGTTCAGCAGATCTGTTGGACGGGGTTCAGCAGATCTGTTGGACGGGGTTCAGCAGATCTGTTGGACGGGGTTCAGCAGATCTGTTGGACGGGGTTCAGCAGGTCACATGATCAGTCTGTTTATTTACCATACACACATTAAGGCACAGAGCCCCTAGCTACACATCTATAAATCAAACCAGCACAGCCCCTGGTGCTCGCTGTTGATACCATGGAATGTGCTTTCAGCAGAACAGACTTATTATTATTTTTAAAAATTCAGTCTACTTCCTTTTTGTGCCTCTTTGTTCTTTTGTTGTGAGAACCAAATTACAGCGACGCCTGTGATGCGACAAGTACAACATTGCATCCGATCATTAGCTACTCGTGTTATTATCGTCAGTCCATTCAGCCATCGCTTGAATCCAATGAATGAATGACTAGGAGTGCGAGGGTGAACACTGTCAACACGGGTCTGGAACAACGGCCATTTACATAAAAGGGGTTCCATGATTAGAAATACAAAAATGGAAATTTGTATCAAAACGACATACACACTTTTAAAATGGCACACTTGCTTGTTTTCGGGTGGATTTAGGATGCAGAGTACATGTGGTGATAGATCAGTACCCGGTATTTCTGAATGATCCGCTGCAGTATCCACAGTCGATGAGATTTCTTTTTTTTTTACTTGTCCTTCGTCTATACTCTAGGCTATTCCACACTCATTCTAAAGTTACAATAATGTTAACATTGTGCTGTTCGAACCATCAGTAGTATATCATACAAATATACAGATACACAATAGAAATGCATACAGTCAGTTATTACAATGAAAACTACAAAAAAGCATCGAAATAAAAGTCCAGCGGATATTGAAGGGTGGGGCGGGCATCCACACACACTGCCAACCCCCCGCGCCTCCCCCTCCTCCCCCTCGCCTCCCCCTCCTCCCCCCTCGGCCTCCCCTCCCTCCCCCTCCTCCCTCGCCTCCCCCTCCTCCCCCCCTCCTCCCCCTCCTCCCCCCCTCCTCCCCTCCTCCCCCCTCCTCCCTCCCCATCATTGCTACCCTGGCTATTTACACAGTATCATAACAAACTGCTATCAAAAAACAAAGGCTTCAAAATTCCTCCTAAAAACTTTTTTTTTTGTTCTTTTGTGTCTCTACTTACAACAATATTGATTCCTTATATTTACATCCCTAGAAAATAATTTAATCATAGTTACACACTTTCTACATATGTGAAACAATAAAGTTCTAGTCCACGAGTGAGGTTGACGTGTGTGTCTGTGTGTGCGTGTCCATGTGTGTCTGTGCTTTCTAATGCATTTGTCTGCAGTATGTGTGTGTTTGTGTGTGTGTGTGTGTGTGTGTGTGTGTGTGTGTGTGTGTGTGTGTGTGTGTGTGTGTGTGTGTGTGTGTGAATGTGTGCTTGAAAGAATACAGGGTGGTGTTTTTTTCATTTTCTTCTAACAGTCGAGGGGTGGGGTTGGGGAGGTTGCTGGGTTGGGGTACGAGGGCTCTCATCACAGAGAGGAAGTGGTGGAGTCAACGATCTCCCTCCCGTTGCAGACGGTCGGGACGTACTGGGCGGTGCTGACGGAAGCTGCAGCCGGTCGTGGAAGACAGAGAGGGGGGGAGTAGGAGGCATAAACAACAGGCCGGCATCAACAGGCACGCTTAACCCACCGCCACCTCGATATTATTCAATCCCAATTATGTATTCAAGTAATAATAGTCTCTTAATACAATAAGCGGTGGTGGCTAGAGAAATATCTAGAGATGATGACGTTATTTGAATTCCACGAGCAGATGGCATAGCTGTAGTTGTTGTTGACGCCCATCCACACTTTAATCACAGTGTTTCCACACGACGTTGTTGTTCTTAAGCGCTGCGTGTGGATGGCAACGTTGGACTGAATGTTGGCCGTTAAAGGTATCCTATGTACGATTTCTGCATTGAAAATTCTAAAAAACGACTTGACCTACGTCATGTACTTGTTGAGTTGTGTACTGACATCATCCACGTTGTTTCAGACAATGTTCAAACCCAGAGGAACTCACGGTCATGACCCGCTAGGTTTGTCGTCATATGCGCTTTGCCTTTTTGTCTCCTTTCTGGGGAAACACCAGAAACCAGTAATCCGGATTTATTGACCTAACCTAATTTATTGAAATGACATTTTAAACAATACTTCAATTGCGATCGATAGCTAACCATGACTACTTGGCCAAGTGGCTCATCCCTTCCACCAAGCTAACACAGTTTTCCACCCGTCGACTTTACATGGACGGGTCATTCAAATTTAATTTTTTTATTATCAGTGATTGACAATGTTTCCCATGCATGGTCAATTATTTTACTGTTTAAAGAGGCTAAAGTCTTATTTCATTGTAGCACTGCGCGCAACACCAACGTGACGTCTGTGAAAAGACCCTCTTAATGGACCCTGAAAACATGACCAAGTACGAGAGGAAGGATTGCTGTTGGTTCCTCCCTGCAGAGAAGACGGCTGGCTAATCCATTATATGAATCAATCTGGAGTTCACGAATCAGTATTGTGGATGCAAGAATCTCAAAACACTGTATTATATACAGTCTATGTTAAGTCAGTTTAACTTGTATTATAACAGTCTGTGTTAAGTCAGTTTAACCTGTATTATATACAGTCTATATTAAGTCAGTTTAACCTGTATTATATACAGTCTATATTAAGTCAGTTTAACCTGTATTATATACAGTCTATGTTAAGTCAGTTTAACCTGTATTATATAGTCTATATTAAGTCAGTTTAACCTGTATTATATATCAGTCCTGTGTTAAGTTCAGTTTAACCTGTTATTATATACAGTCTATATTAAGTCAGTTTAACCTGTATTATATACAGTCTATATTAAGTCAGTTTAACCTGTATTATATAGTCTATATTAAGTCAGTTTAACCTGTATTATATAGTCTATGTTAAGTCAGTTTAACCTGTATTATACAGTCTGTGTTAAGTCAGTTTAACCTGTATTATATACAGTCTATATTAAGTCAGTTTAACCTGTATTATATAGTCTATGTTAAGTCAGTTTAACCTGTATTATATAGTCTATATTAAGTCAGTTTAACCTGTATTATACAGTCTATGTTAAGTCAGTTTAACCTGTATTATATACAGTCTTCTTAAGTCAGTTTAACCTGTATTATATACAGTCTATATTAAGTCAGTTTAACCTGTATTATATACAGTCTATCTGTGTATCACTGCTTTAAACTGTTGTGTTCCAGCGGGATCCACTGCTTAAAGATTTGAATCCATTTGGGAACATTTTGAAACGTGAGACATCTCCGGTATAATTGCATTTTTGTCGGGCCCTTTCCTCGAGCAGGGTGCTTTGTAGTTTGCGTTTTGTGTACGAAGATTGACCAAGCGATGGATCTATGGAGAGGAGCGCTGCTGCACGACGTCACCCTGGGCGGGTACACCCCGGCAGACACACGGGGCGCAGACCAAGGACCCACCCCGGCAGACACACGGGGCGCAGACCAAGGACCCACACCGGCAGACACGCGGGGCGCAGACCAAGGACCCACACCGGCAGACACGCGGGGCGCAGACCAAGGACCCACACCGGCAGACACGCGGGGCGCAGACCAAGGACCCAGTCTTTAGTTCCCCCCTTTTTAACTTAAAAAGACCCAAACACTCGTTCAGTGGGAACACTGTTATGTGTACGGTAATGTAATGCTATGTTGGCACGATAACGCTGTGGCACTTTCAGCAATTTCCTTAGAATTAAATGACGGAACACTAATAAACTTGACTAAGTGCAACGTGAATACAACTTTAATACATTGATGGTCTGTGAACACGCTTTCTGCCTCAGTCTCTTCAGATGGATTGACAAAGGCAGTGGTGGAGAAGGAGAACCACTCCCGTGTTCCCATGCTGCGTGTTTTGTTATTGTTTTGACTGAGGTACTGCTGGCGGCAGAAATGACATATTATACCTTTAATGAAATACCACGGCTGCTTAGTGACTGTTTCGATTTAGGTCCCCCATACCCAATCGTCAATAACCTGAACATTTTTAATAAGAGCAGCAGGGAGTCTGCAGAAGGGTAGGGGAGGAGATGAGAGAAGGGGGGGAGAGAGAAGGGGGGAGAGCAGGAGCAGCAGAGAGGAGATGAGGCGGACGGAAGAGGGGAGGAACTAGGGCTGGAGGGGCGAGGAGGAGTGAGGAGAGAAGGGGCAGCAGAGACAAAGAACGAGAGATGAGGAAAGGAAATGAGGGGAGAGGAGGGGGAGGAGGAAGAGAGAAGAGGAGGGAGAGGAGGGGGAGGAGGAAGAGAGAAGAGGAGGGAGAGGAGGGTCACGCAGGAAGGAGGGGAGAGGGGGTTGGGAGGAGGTGAGAGGAGGGGAGAGAAGAGTAGCGAGGGGAGAAAGAGGGGAAAGGAGTAGAAGAGGGGGAGAAAAAGGGGGGAGAGGATCAAAGAGCATGGGAGGATAGGGGAGGGGAGCGGAGGGGGGAGGAAGGAGGAGGGGATGTCAGAGTGGAACGTACCATGCGAGGGGTAGGAGGTGGTGGGGCCGCTGACGCTGAACCTGTTGAGGTTCACCCGGTGGCTGGCCACGTTCTTCTGGGGCTGGAACATGATGATGTGGACCTTGGGGGCGAACATGCAGCCCAGCACCACGAAGCCGCTCAGACTGACCGATATACACATGGTGGTGGTCTGGACCTGAGGACAGAGCGACACGTCCGTTAACGGAGCTGCTAAGAGATAGGATGGAAAAGAGCTCCCTCCCTCTCTTCTCCTTTCTATGTTCCCCAGTACTGAGAAGATAACACTGTTGGTGTGTCCCAAATCGCGCACTTCTGCACTTATACTTAATATTTTGAGTACGTAAGTGCGTTCACACTGAGCAGTGTGCGAAAATGTAGTGCGCTATGCGCACTACATTGGCGCAATCAAACGGCCAGAAAATTTAGTGTGGATCGATGGACACTTTCCACACTTAATGGCCGCCATCTTGGTGACGTAGATGACGCTACGTCGAGAGCTACGTCGCTAAACGGAAGATACGTCACTACTTTTCAAATGGCGGCGGTTGGTTGGTTGCAATCGGCGTTAAAAAGTAGTAGAAGAAGAAGCTGTCGAGTCATTTCCGGTAAGTGCGCAGCGGCAGTGTTTGATTTGAGACGGTACTAGCTTGTCAAAATTTGCGCACTGTGCAACTAAGTACACTGAATTGCAGTGCACTTAGAGAAGTGCGCGATTTGAGACACAGCATGTGTCTGCGAAAGTGATTGACAGGTAAGATGGATTTCCCCCCGAACCAATCAGACAGTATTGGTCAGGAGTTAGCTGGAGCAGCCTCTATTGTGAAGGGACTCATACAGAGTACAGACGCAGGCACTGTTAACTTACTTTCACAAATCAATTCACTCACACACAGCTTCACAATTTCCTCGGATATTTTGAACAGATTACCCCCCGAATGATAGCGCTCAAATTTGACAGCCCCTTTAAAACACACAGTGTTTTTATTGTGTGAGGTGATGTATTGATCGATGTGGCCTGTATCAATAAGCACCAGCAGAGGAACAAAAATAGAAATGTAAAGGCAGAGTATAGATTGCAGTGAATGCATGAAATGAATCAACCTGCAGTGATGCATACTTCTGCCAACAGGGGATTTGGCAAGGAGTGTTTTGGTGTTTATTGGCAGACCTTTGTCGCTGCTCCACCGCCGAGAGGATAACAGTTAGAGCGTGGATCAATACAGGACTTAATCAAAGGAGACCCACGGAGGGTAAACTGTACAGTAACTGTTTGGTCTGGATCCAGTGTGGAGCCATTCATCACACTGGCAGAATGCTGCCATGGAAGATGCTAATGGCCACACACACACACACACACACACACACACACACACACACACACACACACACACACACACACACACACACACACACACACACACACACACACACACACACACACACACACACAGAGTGGCTGGGTTGTCTTTATTGATCCGAGGTCCGTGCAGTTGTAGGGTTTCAATGCTTACATCCATGTAGCTCCGTGTTAGAGGCGAGGGGGGGTTAAATAGCCAAGTCAGCTCAAAGCAATAGCTCACAGTAGACAGGGGGGGGGGCCCTGGTAAACAGCAATATCTTATAGTGTGTGTTTGTGTGTGTGCGTGTGTTGGTGTTGGTTTGTGTGTGCGAGCGTGTGGGGGTGTGTGTATTCATGAGAGATGTTATGCTGCTACCTGGCTAATCTTAAAGTCAGATTGCAAGGCCAAAGAAATCCTTATTTCCCGAGAGAAAGAGAGAGGCGGAGAGAAGATTATCGAGAGAGAGAGAGAGAGAGAGAGAGAGAGAGAGAGAGAGAGGAGAGAGAGAAGAGAGAGAGAGAGAGAGAGAGAGAGAGAGAGGGAGATGTGGAAAAAGTGGAGATAGCTAGAACGAGAGACATACATACAGAAAATGAGAAGGAGGGGAAGAGGAGAGCGATGACAAGGGAGGGAGAAAGATACAAAGAGGAAGGGAGGAGGATAGAGAGAGAGAGAGAGAGAGAGAGAGAGAGAGAGAGAGAGAGAGAGAGAGAGAGAGAGAGAGAGAGAGAGAGAGAGAGAGAGAGAGAGGGAGGGATGGCAGAAAGAGATGTGTGTGTGTGTGTGTGTGTGTGTGTGTGTGTGTGTGTGTGTGTGTGTGTGTGTGTGTGTGTGTGTATGATTTGTATGGATCATGTGAACACTCCCAGAACCCTTGATATCTGGAGACTTGGATGATAAAACTATTAATAATGACAATAACAATAACATAATAATAATAATAATAACAATTATAATATCTTACTGTAAATCTGCATTATTTGTATTTTATTGGTTGTGTCAGTATGTATCAGTGCATGATTTCCTTGTGTCTTTATGTGTGTCTGTGTATGTTAGTGTATGTCTGTTTCCATTTATGTCTGTCTGACATTTTTCTTTGTGTGCCAGGGTGGGTCAATCTCTTTGTGTGTGTGCGTGTGTGTGTGTGTGTGTGTGTGTGTGTGTGTGTGTGTGTGTGTGTGTGTGTGTGTGTCAGTTTATGTCAGCGTGTGTCAGCCTGTGTGTGTGTGTGTGTGTGTTTGTGTGTCAGTGTATGTATCTAAGTGTTTGTCTCAGTTTGTGTGATACTGTGTGTTTCAGTGCGTGACACTTGTCATAGTGTCTGTTAGTGTGTAGCTCACTGTGAATGTGTGTGTGTGTGTGTGTGTCTGTGTGTGTGTGTGTGTGTGTGTGTGTGTGTGTGTGTGTGTGTGTGTGTGTCAGTGTGTAGGTGGGAGCCTACCCTGTAGTCACTGGACGTGACGTAGAAGATAGGCAGGAAGGCGAGCCAGATGATGCAGGTGGTGTACATGGTGAAGCCAATGAACTTGGCCTCGTTGAAGTTCTCTGGACACTTCCTGGTCTTGAAAGCATACCTTGTGGTCCACAAAATCACAGTTTGAAAGTTAGAATCCGAAAATGACTCAATCAATTTGGCATACTTTTGATGAGGCCATCAGATAAAGGTATTTCTCAAGGTGAATGTTTCCATAGTGTGCTGCCACGCAGAAATATAGGATCATTGGTCTTTTGAACTACTTTCCAACGTCATATCGGAATTTGTGACCCTCTAAGTGTCCTGATAGACACCGATAAAGACGGATAAAAAACCAGAACAAGCTGAGGACAAACAGCCACACACATACATTGTTATCCATTTAAAGGGCTACTGTTGTTACAATTGACTCTACTATTCACACACACACACACACACACACACACACACACACACACACACACACACACACACACACACACACACACACACACACACACACACACACACACACACGGAAACACACTCACACACCCCACTATCACAGCACACAGTCTGACACACACACACACACAAAAACACACACAAACACACACACATGCACACACCACCTACACAATACACAGGATGACACACACACACACACACACACACACACACACACACACACACACACACACACACACACACACACACACACACACACACACACAGAGAGCACTTACACGGTACACAGGATGACCAGGAGCACGTCGTAGCCCAGAGACATCAGCATGCTGGAGTCCCGCATGTTGCACTTCAGGATGACGGTCTGCCGGCGCTCCGGGAGGGTGAAGCGCCGCGTCCCGGGCACCTCCACCAGCAACCACACTGACACCGTCACCAGCTGCACCGAGATCAGGCTCAGGCAGATGAACACCTGCAGCGGGGTACGGGGGGGTGGGTGGGGGGGGGTATGGAGAGGGGGGAGGGTATGGAGGGGGGGGGGTACGAGAGGAGGGGGGGGGGATATGGAGGGGGGGGGGCATGGAGACGGGGGGGGGTATGGAGGGGGGGGGGCATGGAGAGGGGGGGGTATACAGAGGGGGGGGGGGGGGGGGGGGCGGTTACGGAGAGGAAGGGGGGATACGGAGGAGGGGGTACAGAGGAGGGGGGTACAGAGGAGGGGGGGTACAGAGGAGGGGGTGTACGGAGAGGGAAGGGGGGGGAGGCGGGGGGGGGGTTAGCAACGGGAGACAGGAACCGGCGGAATATGATTTATTATTGGTTGGAAGAAATTAAATAAAACTGGGATGGAGTTGTGGCACCCTGAGGTGCTGTGTTTATTCCTCCATCTCTTTTCGACCCCCCTCCCCTCTCAGTAATGAAACTACAGCCATGGTTCTCCGTTAGGCGATGCTGCATGCTTGTTTTTCGTTGGCACGTTACCGAGTGCGCTCACACCTGAACCGTTCCTTCCCTGGGTCGTTACACGTTTTTACGAGTACTTTCTCATTCATATCTAACGGCTTGTTTTGGACCAGCACGCCGCTTAAACTTGATGAAAGAAGCCCTTCTCGTTAAGGTCCGTCCGGCTCAGCAGTTCTGGACGGTCACCCTCAAGAGCAACGTGTGTGAACTGCAAAGTCAAGAACCGGGTTTGAGATCTACATCTGCCTCCCTCCTATTTGTGGTCAGAATTTCAATACGGCCCTAAAGATTAAACATGAATTATTCCCAGGACGTGCCCTCACTGGAGCGTCACACTGGCGCTCCTGCGAGTGGCCATGCCGACGGCCAATGAGTCTCGTCTTCAGTTTCGCTTCGGTTCACAGTTCGGCTAAACCTTTGCGTTCGTGGTGCGAGTGACCGGAAAATGCCGGGACTGATCTGAAATAGACCCCGTTGCGACTCCGTTCTTCCGTGTCGTTGACGCCCGTCCGTGTCTCGGCCGGCTCACCTGGGAGAAGGGGCTGATGAAGCGCGGCCTCGTGGCGCCACCCCCGTCCTTCACGCCGCTGAAGATCCGAGCGATCCGATTGGTCTTGGTGAGCAGGGCAGAGTAGCAGACGGCGAATGAGGTGCCCAAGCCCAGCCGCCTGAGCGCACAAATGGTGGGAGAGGGTTTGGCCAGGAACAGAAAGGTCATGGCGTAGGACATGAAGACCCCCAGCAGCAGGATGTAGCACAGCTCCCTGCCCGAGGCTTTGACCAGCGGGGTGTTGTTGTGGCGGATGAAGACCCAGAACACCAGGCCCGTGGAGATGAACCTGAGGTGGGGAAGGGAAAGAATGGGTGTCCTTTTGTGTCCAAAACAAAAACTCCCTTTGGCGGAGTAGCTTATCTTATAAACACTCCTTCAGTGTTCAGAAAGTTTTAGAATTAAACTTTTCCGTAATTGTGTTCTCGACGAAAGGAAAGGGTTTTAGGTACGTAGTTTGTAATCAGCGATAGTTCACGTCATCGTGTTTGATAGGCCAGTAGAAAGCGTTGCTTCCTTCCTCCTCTTTTAATCGGAGGGTAGGATGATCTTCTCTGGTTGCTGCTCTCTCTGCACGCAGATTCTATCTAATGCAGTGAAATTAGTGTGAATCTCAGATTGTTTTTTTCCCCTTTTCACGGGCCACCATGTGATGTGTAATCGTCATAACGCGACATGGCACATTATTAGAAGCAATTTTCCAGCTCATCAGTTCAATTTCTTGGCGTCCCTTTACGGGCGCAAGTGTGCTCCGTATCCTTGTGTGTGTGGCGTCAGGGGAATGTACTGGAAGAGGGCACTGGGGGAGAGTGGTGCTGGGGCCTGCAGTTGATGAGGAACTATTATCTCAACCATCATATGAACCCTTCAAGTTACCTTATTAACCATGAACCATCTATTCTAAGCAGACTCCTTTCTCTCTTCTTTTTACGTGAGACATCTTTAGACGCCCATGACACGGGCATCCCTGTCTGGATTAGAAAAGCTTCTGCAGCTGACGTGGGAGCAGATCTATGTCAATGGGAAGTCTCAGTAGACGTATGTGTGGAAAGGGATGCCATGCTATCCTCTATGGCCATGCTATCCCCTATGGCCATGCTAGCCACTATGGCCATGCTAGCCACTATGGCCATGCTAGCCACTATGGCCATGCTAGCCACTATGGCCATGCTAGCCACTATGGCCATGCTATCCCCTATGGCCATGCTGTCCACTATGGCCATGCTATCCCCTATGGCCATGCTATCCTCTATGGCCATGCTATCCTCTATGGCCATGCTATCCCTATGACCTGCTATCACTGGGCAATGCTGCTATTCCATGCTGGCCATTGCTGCTAGCCACTTGCCATCTATCCTCTATGGCCATGCTAGCCACTATGGCCATGCTAGCCACTATGGCCATGCTAGCCACTATGGCCATGCTAGCCACTATGGCCATGCTAGCCACTATGGCCATGCTATCCCCTATGGCCATGCTGTCCACTATGGCCATGCTATCCCCTATGGCCATGCTATCCTCTATGGCCATGCTAGCCACTATGGCCATGCTATCCCCTATGGCCATGCTAGCCACTATGGCCATGCTAGCCACTATGGCCATGCTAGCCACTATGGCCATGCTATCCCCTATGGCCATGCTAGCCACAGGTACAGCCAACCGGTAGCGGTGCCCGTGGATGGTGTGGTGCTCGCTCACCCGACACACGCGATGGTGATTGGACCGATGGCCCAGGCGTCCTCCCACATGATGTAGTCCTCGGGGAGGTCGAAGCAGGAGCTGAGGTCGTCGGTGGGCCACTGGCCGGGCGAGCACGGGGCGCAGGTGAACTCGTCGGCCAGGTACTCGTGAGGTTCGCAGGCGGTGCAGATCCAGCAGCAGTACTCACCTGGGCTCAGCCGCAAAGGAACCAGTCTTACTACACACGCGTTGAGGAGGTTCCAAAGCCGGAGCTTTTGTCAAAAGCGTATTTGTCGATACAGCACAAGTGCTTCAATATAGCACTTGTGACAGTAAAACAGTAAAACAGTAAAACTGTAAAACTGTAAAACTGTAAAACAGTCAAACAGTAAAACAGTCAAAACTGTAAAAACTGTAAAAACAGTAAATATGAAATAGTGACGTAACCGTCTACAGAATTATACTCTAACATTCTAAGAATCTTAAAATGATCAACAGGTAACGAACAGATAGATGATTAGAGATATGAATAGATGAACAGATGGATGCATGGATGAATGGATGAATTGATGGACGGATGGATAGATGAACGGATTGATGCACAGATATATGGATTAATCGATTAATATGGATTAATCGATGAACTAATGGACAGATGAATGAATAGGTGAATGGTTGGATGGATGGATGGATGGATGGATGAGGAATCAGATAAATGGATGAACCAATGGACGGATGGATGAATGGGTGAATGGGTGGATGGATAGACGGATGGATATGAATGGATTGATGCACAGATATATGGATTAATCGATCAATATATATGGATTAATCGATGAACTAATGGACAGATGGATGAATAGGTGAATGGTTGGATGGATGGATGAAGACACAGATAAATGGATGAATGGATGAACCAATGGACGGATGGATGAATGGGTGAATGGGTGAATGGGTGCATAGGACGGATGAGTGGCCGTAGCGCCGCATGGACGGGTGGATGAAGGAAGCTCCTGGGTGAGGCGACAGTCTCCCCCTCTCCCGGTCCTCCAGGGCTCCTCTCTCACCTGCCTGCATCTTCTTCATCTCGTTGCGGGCGCACGGGTCGCTGCACTGGGACGGGGGCACCGTGTCCCGGGGCCAGTGGATGAGGTCGCTGTTCAGGCTCAGGGTCTCCGCCCATTCCCCCACCGGCACGTAACCGTAGCGATCGCCGGAGCGCTGGTAGCTGAAGATGTTGTACCGGCCCAAACCGTCACCCTGGTTGTCGAACTTCACCGCCGTCTCGCTCCCGGGGGGAGAGAAGGGGGCTGCAAGGGGAGATCAGAAATCCAATGTAGTACCAGCGCAGGACAGGGCAGCCATCAACATAACCACTACATCTAATACTTCTAATTCTACGTAAAGGCTGTATTCGCCTAGAAGCCATGTTGGTGGAGAAATCTACACGTCTAATCTATAAAATGCAATCGATGTGCATTTTGGGTGGGAGAACCAATATGGCAGATAAGTGAGGTATATAATAAGATTAAAATCATGATAATTAATGTTATTAAGTGCTTCAGATGCAAATGCATTCCACCTAAGGCAAGCCGTAATCATTATAAACCAATTATGAACACAATAGGGGGCTAAACATAACCATATCTCAGCCAAGAACATTTATACATGTAGCGTGTCAACCCATAATTATTGTATTGATCTGTATGTGATGTATGCTGCGATTGTAAAAGATGCATCATGCAGAAGATGAACAAGATGATACCCAGGCTCTCACGCGTCAGACAGGCTTAATCTGCCACAGGGCTTATCGCTTGGTATCCATATTGAAGTCTTGATTGTATCTCTCCCCACACACACCTCAGGCCAAAATGGGACATTCCCATTGCTCAAATATAGCTGACAAAGTTTAGTCCCAAATCTAACATTAGCAAACTCCGTAAGTCATCGAGGCGTGAAGGCAGAGGATTGAATCCCTTAAGAGGGCGATACACCAACCCACACACTGATGGAATCAGCCTGCAGGTCTCCAGCACCAGAAAGACTGTTCGCTGCTGAAACTGCCAAATTGGTTTGTGTACAAGTTGTTATGAAAGGATTACCATCTACCCCCAGGACACGGGAGCGCAAGCAATTGGGAAATTGGCAAGATGCTGAAACCATGAAAGATACAAAAAAAAAAAAACAGGACACGTAAGCTGAGGAGAAGGTGAGGAGAAGGCTCCTTCTCACAGTGACAGCCATCCTGTTTGGGTGTCTTCTTCAATGACGTCCCACCGGATCCTTACAGCAGCGGTCCTGAGGCACACAGGGTGCATTAGCTGCCTCGCTGTTGGCCGGTAGTCGGGTCGGGGTTAGAGGCTATCTCATCGCCCTCCCCCCCGCCCCATCCTTGTCAAACGAGGATGCCTCCGTGCCGGGATCACTGGTGCAACACACACGCCGCGAGGCGTCGCTCAACCGGCCTCACATGTCAAGCAGCAAGGAGACGTCGTTGCTCAGAGTGAGACAGAGAGAGAGAGGGAGAGAGGGAGAGAGAGAGAGAGAGAGAGAGAGAGAGAGAGAGAGAGAGAGAGAGAGAGAGAGAGAGAGAGAGAGCGCCTCCATTAGATGTTCCTTTACAGTCTGACTGGTAAAGGTATTGCTCTGAGCGCAGCGGGAAGCTGGTCAGACGGAAACACAGCTCTGACCCTGCTGTGAGCATGGTGTATTCCTGCATGTGTGTACGTGTGTGTGTGTGTGTGTGTGTGTGTGTGTGTGTGTGTGTGTGTGTTTGTGAGCATGTATTTGTGTCTGTGTGTGCGTGACAGTAATTGTATATCTATAATGATGCGCTGTGTGTGTGTGTGTGATTGTGTGTGTGTGTTTGTGAGTTATTGTGTCTGTGTGTGCGTGACAGTAATTGTTATGAGCATGTGCCGTAGTGTTGTGTATGTTTGTGTGTATGTGTGTGTTGCATGTGCGTTGCGGGTGTGTAGCGTGAGGTGGTAAGGCTGCGATTGCGCGCGTGTGCATCGCTGACAGCAGCTAAATCTGTGCTATTGTTGTCAGGGCTCACTGTGTACGGAGAAGAATGTTGTGGTAAAAGGCAACAGGGGGGAATTAGGCTTTATGAAACCCATAAATCACAAAGACAGCTTAACCCTGCGCCTTCCTCTCTCTCTCCCCTCTCCTCATTTACATGTCAGGCAATTGTCAGGGCGGCTAAACGTTACAGCTGACAGCTAATGATGTGAGTAATAAGCCTTCCGATAAGACAGGTGTGATAAGATACGATCAGCCAGAACCGGATCGATAGTATTCATTGACGTTTGCCAGACAATAGCCTGTTAATAAAGTTGAACAAGGCCAGGTCCTCTGTTCTGAAACACACACTCACACACACGCACATACATGTAAACCGCACGCACGCACACACACGCACACACACACGCACGCACACATAAATGCGCACACACAAACACACACACACACACACATACATGCACACACATACTCATATGCACACACTCTCACACACACGTACTGACACGAAAGCCTGGCTAATTATCATACCGCACTCATGTCATTCGGATGTAGGATGTAGGTGTGTTAGAGTCACTTATAGCATTTAAGGTGTATGCTGACAGGAGAGAGAGAGAGAGATGAGGAGAGAGATAGAGGGGAGAGAGAGCGGAGTGAGAGAGAGAGAGGAAGAGCGAGAGAGAGAGGGAGGAGAGAGAGAGAGGAGAGAGAGAGAGAGAGAGGGAGCGAGAGGAGAGAGAGAGAGAGAGAGAGAGAGAGAGAGAGAGAGAGAGATCAGGGGTGAGTGGTGGGAGAGGCCCCCTCCAGCCCATAGACCTGTCCTTGAATTACCTCCAGTAGATCTCACACACACACACACACACACACACACACACACACACACACACACACACAACACACACACCACACACACACACACACACACACACACACACACACACACACACACACAGCATTATGCTCGAGGAGCTCGGTGTAGCGAGCGACAGAGGGACCTTGCTGACCAGCGTCCTCCTCTCTTATTATAGAAAGCGTGTGACAGGGCAGGTTGCAGCGGACCAAGGCCGGCCCAGGTTGTGGCTCTGATGACTTTAGAGAGCTGAGAAGGCACATCCATGACTCTGACAAATGAACACTGAATGCTGCTGAAGCCCTGCACTGAAACAGAGACAGAGCGTGGGTTGTGTTAAAAAGTCTTAAAGGAAAAATCAAACCCTAAAACCACTTATTTAAGATGAAAAGTGATGTAGTGAGTTACATAGTTGTGTCATGGATTGATACTGCTCTCCAAATCTCAACTTAAGTACAGAACGTTTCTGTATCTATGATTAAATATGGCTCCAAATGTCGCTCTAAGGGTTCAACCAAGCTAGAATGTGTGGCCTGTTATTGGTCCTTTTGGGTCACCCAGCAGAATCAATCAAACCTTCTGGCTGCTACACCAACCTCCCAAATATAATAGTAGTGTCTGGGAATGGCTCTTGTACCAGAGTGAACGCCTGGACAGATATATCGTGTCGACCAGAAGTCGGCGAGCCCTATCTCAGATCGTGGTTCAGGCCAGCAGGTGCTTTGGTTTTTCTTTAAGAGGGACAGGAGACTTTGGACGAATGGGGGAAAAGATTCAATTTGCAGTTGATCTGGGAAGTGACCAAGGCCGATACAATATTAGTATGTGGACCTCGAGTCTGTATGAAGTCCACATACAAACGAGTCTGTATGAATGTTTGACTCATTAATGCAGTGGGAATAATTAGCACAAGCACGCACACAAACATGTTCACGCTGGCACACGCACACGCACGCACGCACGCACGCACGCACACAAACATGTTCACGCTGGCACACGCACGCACACACACACGCACGCACGCACGCACGCACGCACGCACGCACGCACGCACACACACACACACACACACACACACACACACACACACCCTCCCTCCCCACGGTTAACATCCTCTCGAACTCTGCAGTTCATTAATTTCAATATTAATTAAAAATAAGTGTGAAGGCACATGATGGTTCCAGCCGGCCTTCGTGAACATCCCCCCTCCCTCCCGTCTCCAAACACGCCATCGTCGCCCGTTGCCCTTTGTCACCCAACGCCAACATAAACCCAAAACCCAGCCTTACTCACAGAACACAAGGAGACGTCACGCTGACACATTAACGCCCCCCCGCCCCCACCAGAAGACTTCCACCGCGGTACACCATGACACCCCCTCACCGGGGTCCCGGGGAGAGGCGGGGTCCATACTGTAGCGTGCACGCCGCTGACACAGCTGAGGCAGCGACGTACAGAAACAAATTACAACTAATGAGGTAAGTAAACTGGCTATGATTTAATCATAGCCCTCAACCCCCCCCGGCCCCCCCCCCCGCCCCCCCTGCCCCCCTGCCCCCCCCACCTCTTCAGCATGCCCGCTAAATCCATCAAGCCGTTCTTCCGTATTCATTAAAAAAAGAAGAGGGAAATCGCTGGTTTTCATTCAGAAGCGAGAGAAATTAATTACTGCCTCAGCCATGTCAGAGCAATGCAGGGGCCGCTGGGGGTTGTGGGTATTAAAGACGGGTTGAGGGATGGCGGAGGGGGAGACTCGAGTAGAATCGAGTCAATCCCTTTTAATCCGACCAATAGAGAGAGAGGAATAAGTTATTTAAAACCGCAGAGGTGAGGAGGGGGGGGGGGGGGGGGCGGCGACCGAGGGAAGGTGGGAGGGAAAGAGGGAACAAAGAAAGGCAGGAGTGACGCGGTAGCTTTAGTATGAAAGAGTCGCCGAGAGTTGGAGGAGATAACGGGGAACACGGGGGTCTGTCTGTCTGTCATCCAGCATGTACACGCCCCGCAGACAGGCAGACACAAACACAAGGGCAGACGGGCATGGAGACAATGAGACGGACGGACAAGTAGACCCGACAAACAGGAAGACAGGAAGGCAGAAAGACAGACAGACGTACAGACAGCTTAGGGTTTCAAAGCAATATGACAAAGGCACATAGAAATACAGAAGGTTGATTTGTGACGTTTGATAAGTGGCACCTTTAATTGTCTGCTCATCTGCTTCAGCACGCACACACACACACACACACACGCACACACACACACACACACACACACACACACACACACACACACACACACACACACACACACACACACACACACACACACACACACACACACACACACACACACACACACACACACACACACACACACACACACACACACACACACACACACACACACACACACACACACACACACACACAACACACACACACACACACACACACACACAGCACACACACACACACACACACACACACACACACACGCATGCACGCATGCACATACACACAAAATCCCACATACAAACACACACACACACACATACACACACACACACACGCACACACAGACACACGCACACACACACACACACATAGATATTTACACATACAGTATATTAGCAGCATTTTGTTCTGACAGTGAACTAACACAGCAAATTAACCGGGAAGAAAACGCTATCTGCAGATCAATATGCCAGAAGAGAAGAATGACAAAGAGAACACAAAGAACAATATAGAGGAGAAGAAAGGGGCCGACAGGAGACACAGAGAAAGATAGATGACAAAGGAGAGAGGAGAAGAGAACTAGAGAAGAAAGGAGTGGAGGACAGAACAAGAGGAGAGATTGGAGATATGAGATATAAGAGATCTGAGGGGGGGGGGGGGGGGGAGTGAAAGACTAGAGCACTGTATAGCAGAGCAGAGAATAGGATGAGGAGGCAGACAAGACAAGACACAACTGGGGAGGAGAGGAGATATGGGAGGAAAAGGAGAGGAGGAGAGGAGAGGAGAGGAGAGAGAGGAGAGGAGAGGAGAGGAGAGGAGAGGAGGAGAGGAGAGAGGAGAGGAGAGGAGAGGAGAGGAGGGAGAGGAGAGGAAGGAGAGGAGGAGAGGAGGGAGAGGAGGAGGAGAGGAGAGGAGGAGAGGAGAGGAGAGGAGAGGAGAGGAGGAGGAGAGGAGGGGAGAGGAGGAGAGAAGGAGAGGAGAGAGGAGAGGAGAGGAGAGGAGAGGGAGGGAGGAGAGGAGAGGAGAGGAGGGTGGAGAGGAGAGAGAGGAGAGGAGGTGTAGCGAGGCGGAGAGAGAGGAGAGTCAGAAGGAGGGCTGGGAGAGGAAGAGAGAGGAGGGGCTGAGGAGGAGAGGAGGGGGAGAGGGGGAGGAGGGGAGGGGGAGGAGGAGGGAGAGGAGAGGAGAGAGCGAGGAGGAGGAGGAGGAGGAGGAGGAGGAGGAGGAGAGGAGGGAGGAGGAGAGGAAGAGGAGGGGGAGAGAGGAGGGAAGAGGAGAGGAGGGGGAGAGAGGTGAGGAGGAGAGGAGAGGAGAGGAGAGGAGGAGAGAGCGAGAGCTGAGGCTGAGGAAGAGGAGATGAGGGCGAAGCGGAACGAGAGGGACGGGCAAAATGACAAAGCCAGGCAGGGGGGTCGGGGCGCGGGAGGGGAGTGGAAAGGAAGCGCAAAAGTGAGTGAATTGATTACAGCGGGAGGATGAGCTAGGGTGAGGAGAAGAGAACGAGGGGGGGAGGCGGAGGTAGTCAGTGTGCAGGGAGAGGCATGGACGGGGGAGGAGGAGGAGGAGGTGAGTGGCAAGAGGAATGAGAGTCAAATAGACGGGGGGGGGGCTGGAGGTACTGCTGGACTTCCAGTGAGAATCAAGATAGACCGGGCGAAGCGGAACGGAGAGGGACGTGCCAAAATGGACCAATGAGACTCAATAGAACCGGGGGGGCGGGAGGGGAGTGACTCGGAAGTCCAATGTGAGTGAATTGATTGGACGGGGGGGGATACTCCTACTGTCCAAATGAGAATCAATAGACCGTGGGGAGGGAGGGGGAGGTACTCCTTACTGTCCAATGAGAATCACATTAGACCGGGGGGAGGGGGGAAGAGGTACTCCTACCTGTCCAATGAGAATCAATTAGACCGGGGAGGGGGGGAGAGTATACTCCTACTGTCCAATGAGAATCAATAGACCGGGGGGGGGGGGGGGAGAGGTACTCCTACTGTCCAATGAGAATCAATAGACCGGGGGGGGGGGGGGAGAGGTACTCCTACTATGTCCAATGAGAATCAATAGACCGGGAGCGGGGGGGGGAGAGGTACTCCTACTGTGTCCAATGAGAATCAATAGACCGGGAGGGGGGGGAGAGAGTTACTCCTACTGGTCCAATGAGAATCAATAGACCGGTGGGGGGGGAAGGTTACTCCTACTGTCCAATGAGAATCAATAGACCGGGGCGGGGGGGAGAGGTACTCCTACTGCCAATTGAGAATCAAATAGACCGGGGGGGGGGGGGAGAGGTACTCTACTGGTCCAATGAGAATCAATTAGACCGGGGGGGGAGGAGGAGGAGAGGTCTCCTACTGTCCCAATGAGAATCAATAGACCGGTGGAGGGGGGGGGAGGAGAGGTACTCCTACTGTCAATGAGAATCAATAGACCGTGGGCGTGTGGGAGGAGAGAGGTTCTTCGAGGGGGGAGGAGTGTGGACACCACGGTATGAAAGGTGCAGAGTGATCTTGCCGAGTGGGATGTTGCTGCTTTCATACGTCGGAGCGAAGGAGGGGAGAAGAGTGTTTTCTTTTGCCGATGCGAGTGGAAATTTGGAAAAAAAAGGAACAGGGAGAGAGAATGATGGAGACAATGATGAGACACACCGCCTGAAAAGACTCAGACAGACAGACAGAGAGAGGGAGGGAGAGCGGGAGGGAGAGAGAGACAGGGAGAGGGGGAGAGAGAGAGAGAAAGAGAGAGTAAAGGTTATTCTCTAGCGTCTAAAACGTTGCAGTAAGCTCACAGCTCGATATGGCCCTGAAGGCACAACGCCTCTGCTAACACTCACACACGCGTACGTGCACACGCACAGACATACACACACACATGGACACGCACACACACGCACACACACACACACGCACACACACACACACACACACACACACACACACACACACACACACACACACACACACACACACACACACACACACACACACACACACACACATTAAAGTGCCAAGAATATCACATCTATCACTACTATTTGAACAGACGGCTTTGCATGTGTGTATATACT